>JAOTJB010030526.1:0-10438 GCA_027123815.1 Erythroxylum minutifolium
AGAATTAGAATTTATAATCATTGTCAATTTATTAGGAACCTAATGGGTCACACATCAAAGAGCAATTTGTAAAAAAATCAATTTAATTAAGTTAGACTTAATTATAAAGTTTGAGAAACATTAAGGATCAAATATGAGATATTTGATTTTATTAAAATTAAATTAATTATAATTAGAATTTGATTTTAATTCTAATTAAAGATATTTAATTTTAATAAAAGACTCTTATGATTTTTCTATAAATACGAAAAGGTTTTTAGAAGCTAGCACTTTTACCTTTTCCTCTCAAAACAGTTTGGGAATTGCTCTGTGGATACTATCAGAAGTTGGACGCTTGGACAGCTCGTGATTGATCGATTAGAAAAGTTCCAAAGATTTTTCAACTGGAAAGTGAACAAGGTACGATTTTTAAATCGTTTTTTTTTTCAAGTTTTACAATTATCGGGATCTGCTCGGAATCCGTATTTTTTTTTGTTTTTCCGCTGCGCCTGTGATTTAATCACGGTTGGATTCCAACAAATAGTGATAACATTTTGAATTAACATTTTCTTTTTTTAGATGTATGAAAACTTTTTAAAAAGAATTAAAAGTTTATATAGTCAAGGGAAAAATCAAAACAAATTAGCAATTCTTAATTGTTAGTTGTAAAAAAAAAGTTGAGAAAAAATTATATGAAAATTTTTAAGAATTTTTAATCCATTCTAGTTATTTTTGTTACTTTTTCTTCTTGATTATTAACTTTTTTTCTTTCTATAATTTATAATAAAGATTAACATTGCACTATCAAAGTCATCTTTCCTTTTAAGTGATAAACATTTTTGTTTTCCTTATTTATGGATAACAGTATTAAAAAGATCAAGTTGCATGTCTCAATAATTTTTTTATTTAAGTTAGTTATGATATAAAATATTTTCTTGAAGTATTAGTAAAAATAAGGCAAAAGAAATAAACCTCACTTGCGATGTTTTTTTTGAAGATTAAACTTACTTATGATTTTACTTATTTTTAAAAACGACCTTGTAGTTTAAACGGTAGAATTATTTCAAATAAATTATGAAAATATCAAATATATCTCAACTTTCATTTTGTAACACTAACTATTATAATTTATAAAAATGTGTACCTGTGTGTTTAGTTTGTTACCCATATAAAAAATTCAATACTTGAACTTTTGTATGTTTTAGAAATAACTCAATGCACCTTCGTTAGAATTTCAAAAATATCTGGCAAGTAAATTATTTTTTGTGATTTTTAAAGGTCAAAATTAAAAAGTCTAAATGTTGCCAAATTTTGTAAGATGCGTGAAAATGTTGAAACCCATTGGTCAAGTCCATTTGAGTATTGTTAAGTTATATCACTAATAATGTTATAGTGGGGTACATAAGTATGCATTTTTTTTAAAGGTTATGATATGTACTACTAAAAAATAAAGGTTGAAATATATTTAATAAATTATTAATCGGTTAGGATATCTGAAATAATTTAATTTATTTAAAATCACAAAAAAGTATTTTGTGATATTAAAATACAAAAAAAGTCAAGTTTGAATAGAATTATTTATTAAAGTCAAGTCAAAATAGACATATAAACTCTGGCCGAGTAATTAACACTTAATCACATGCAATGTTTATTAAAATAACTCGAAATAAATTTAGTAAAAAGTCTTATTTAAATTTTTAAAAAGATTGTAAGGTGTTTCTTTTAGTAAATTTATTGTAAGGGCATTTTAATAATTGACACTCTAGGGAAATTCACATCTTTTGCTTTAAAATTTTCATTTAATTGACCGATACATGTGTATATATATGTAAAAAGTGACTATAACCTTAAATTGGTAAGTATGTATTATACTTTGACTTATGTAATCTCCATATACAATAACTATTAGATATTTTAAAACCACATCAACTAGTTCAAAGATGGATTTTATTAATAATTGGAATATTGTCGCAAAAATTATAATTTATTCATAAAATGGATCTATTTTTAATTTCATTAATAAATTAATAGGATGAATGTACATTTTTCTCTTTAACATTTACAACAAAAATTTGGGTAAACCTTAACAATTGTCATTGTATAAAAAAGGGTCCAACCTTTGGAAAACCATTTATTGAATTAAAGGAGATTCTGATTGATATTTTGACGATAACAAAATATAAGAACAAAATAAAGTCATAAATTCAAGAAGACAGTTTATGATGATGATAAAGAGAAGTGGGAATTTGTAATTGACAAAACAAAGATCCAACTAAAAACAAAAGAAGATCAAGACTCATTAAGGTCATTTTATATTTTGTATTATTATTTGTAATCTCACTTTGTTAATTTGATGTTATAAAAGGCTCACCATATATAAACATGTTGTTTCACTTTATTTTATGAGTATTTTCATTCATCAAGAGGCATTGAAGCTTTTAGTTTTAATATAAAAGCATATTGATCTTTCAAACAAACTTTAAGGAACATTTTGAGAAGTGTTTAAATCATAATTGAATTAAACAAATTGGATTTGAGTGTTTAAATTTGTAAAATCATGTCTTGGAGAGATTTTTCAACCTATATTGATTAGTGGTTGACCAATATTGGTTAAAGTTGTTAAATTGAAGTACCGAGAGTTTATTGTAACATTAGTTGATATTTTGGTCAACTAATATGAAATAATGTGGTTGGCCAATATGCCTCAATGTCTCAGTGACTACTAAGTTGTGCATTCCATGCACACTAGTTGACCAATATATTGTACTGGTTGACCAGTGCTCTGCAATTAGCCATTGTACCCACTAGTTTTTGGATCAAATGGCTAATAGAGGTCCTAAAAGCCTATAAATACATTTTTGCTCATTAGTTTTAAAATCAAGAAGCATTTGGTTGTATTTTACACATATTTCTAAGTGTTCTTCAATTGTTTGAGTATCCTTGTCTCATATTTGTGTGAAAGAGCCTCTTTGGAGTTATCAAGTGATAAAGTGAGATATTTTATGTTGTAATATTTAGTTAGGGCCTTATATTTAGTTAGGGCCTTATATTATTATACTTGGGAGTGATCAAATGGGGATTGAGGTTCCTCCACATTTTAAAAGAATATTGCAAAAGTGTTCTCTTCGTTATAGAAGAAGATTGTAAAAAGATTCCTTTTACCAAGAAATATTATATAAAGGTTATTTTTTGCATTGAAAGAAGAATTATAGTGAAATTTCAAGAAGAGTCTTTGAAATGGACATAGGCAAGGTTTGTTTGTCAAACCACTATAAATCAATTTACATTCTCTCTTCCATACCATCTTTAAATTATTATTTAATTGTTTCATATATTTATAGTAAGTAATTTTCTCAACCTTATTATATTGATTATTGTTAATTGAGTAATTTGATTAGAAAAATTATTAAATCTTATAGACACTCAATTCACCACCCTCTTGGGTACTATTAGGGACTAAAAACTAATATTAAAACGGGTCTATTAGGCTAACATTTCTAATAAAATCACATAGCAAAGATCTTAATAGTATACTTAAGAGCATCATTATCATTATTCAACCAAGAGGAACAAAGTATTAGTACAACACCTTTCTTTGATGACAAGGATTACCTTTATCAGAAAACTAGGATGAGATTTTTCTTAATGACTAAAAGTGTTGACCTATGAGAAATAGTTTCAAATGGTCCTTTTATTTCCATGAAAATTGTAGATAACAAAAAGTACCCAAATTAAAGGAATAATGGGAACCTTAAGATAATAGATTAATTTTATGAATAGTAGGCTATACATACCTTATTTTGTGGATTAGGAAGAAATGAATTCAATACAGTATCTATATGTAAAATGATTCATGAAATCTGACACATTTTAAAAGTTACATATGAGGTAATAGATTAAGTAAAAGAGAGTAAAGTGAGCATGTTAGTATATCAGTGCTCACAAAGGTCTTGAAAAGACCTAAAATAATGTTAAAATGGTAAGAAAGTTACTTAGGTTACTTTTAAAGACATGGGAAGCTAAAGTTACGGATGACAATTGAGCCCAGGCTTGACCTAATCTAAATTTAACGAGCCTCAAGTCTAGATTTTTAGGAAAATTAAGCCTTGAGCCGAGCCCGAGCTGGGCTCGGGCTATCGGCTTGACCATTATAAGCAAAATGACACCGTTTTGCATTTGAAATTTTAAAAAATAAAATTTTGGACGGGCTCGAGCTCGACCATAGCAGGCTGGGTCTGCCTTAGCCCCCTGCCTCAGGCCTACACTGGCCTAGGCTCCGGCCCCTGCCTTGGGCTTAGGCAGGCCCGAGTCCTACTTGGGCCATTGTCATCTTAGCTAAAGTGACAACAAAAAAAGAAGCCAAGGATCTAATAACGCTACTATAGGAGGAATTTATTAGATCTCTTTTTACATATGAACTGAGGCTATAAACTCTAAAAAAGAAATGACATTTTCATAGAAAAATAATTTAGCATTCAAAGCATCAAAAGAAGAATCAAACAAAGAGGAAGAGACATTAACTAGTGAGAGCGATGAAAAAGATAGTAGTTTAATCACTAGAAAATTAAAGAAGTTCTTGAAGAAGAAATTCTAAAAAAAATTAAAAAAGGTAAACGTTATTTAAATATAAATCAATGAATGCTATTTTCTTTGAATGTAGAAAACTCACTCAATAAAGTCATAATGTCCTTTACTCAAAGATGATGAGAAGTATGAAAGAAACCATAAAAAGGAGAAGAAAAATAAGAAGAAAGCACTTAAAGCCTCAACTTAAAATGACGTAAGTAAATTAAAAAATGAGCAATGATAAGGTAACATCTAACTCTAATTCGTGTACTGGTGATTTGATATATAATGAACTAGTTCAAAGTTTGAAATCATGAGTAAGAAAAGGAAGAATTTATCTTCCAAACTCGATGAAGTTCAAAATTAGTTTGATGTCTGTATGAATGAGTGATAGGCGTAGATTGCATTGTATTTTTGTAGGTAGTTTAGTGCTAATTTGATTATTTAGTGCGTGTTTAGGTTAGACTTATTTTAGTTAGTAAATATTTGTGTTTTAAGTGTTTTGTGGGTTGGAACATGATGTTGAGTTTCAATTTTATATTTATGAGATGCCTTGATGAGTTTGTTAGTGTTTCAGGGCAATTGGAGGAGACTTAGAGAAGACCCGGGAAATAAACAAGGGCCACGATCATGCCAGAAGCAAGCAAGCATTAATGATAGGTAGAATCCCCTCTCTCATAACTTGGTAATTTCTCTTGACTAATTTCTATGGTGACCTTGTGTGTTGCTTAATTTCAATTCTTGTTTTGTGTTAATTTCTTGAGTTGAATTTTGTAATCAAATTCCTGTGTTTATGTTTTCATTTGATTTTTTTTGTTTCACCTTATTATTTCTCTGAGCCTTAGACACCTTAGAATTAGGTTAGTTCACCTTCTTTGTAAGATCAACCCTTCAGTTACTACAATTTATGACCTGTGCACTTGCATTATTTGAGGGTTATAACTGTAAAGCTCGACGAACATGATCAATGAGAGTGAAAAGATGAAAAGTGAATTGTATAGTATTAAAGAATCCAAAAATATGATCATTGATGATAATCATGAATTAGAAGCATGATATATTAAAAAAGGAGATTGATTCCCTCAAAGACCTATTATCCAAGTATATAAAGGGAAGTAAAAATTTGGAGAATATGATTGGAGCTTAAAAGAACTCCAATAATAAGCATAGACCAGGATAATAATGGAAGTGAAGCCAATTTTAAAACACGTTTGTCAAAGAAAAATATTTACATAGCGAATAAATATAGGACAAAGAAGTATGGAGCATCCACATCTAAGCATAAGCAAGCATATATGACTAATTCTAAAAGTAAGCATCATGCTTTCATAGATGGTTCACAATCTAGGCATAGAGTTTTATACTCCCAATGGAAGAATAGGCATAACTTCTTTAATAACATTCAAACCTACTCACAACCTTTAAACTTTAAAGAATAGCCTTTATGTGGTAGCTCATTTTACTACCCTAGGAAATCATTCAACACTTCTAATCTCCAAAGGAAGATTCTTTATTATGTATAATTTGGTATGTCATTTGAGTGGTAAGTACAAACATATTATTAGATTTTGTTTTATTAAATAAGGGATGATGAGCAAACCCTTAAAGAAGTAGGTTGGAAAGGAGAAAAAGCCTAATAACCAAGGAACTAAGCTCATATAGGTACCTAAAACAGGTTGATTAGCTAATTTTGTAGGTTTTTTTACAAAAGCAAATGTTATATAGTAAAGATTGTAATTTTTTAAAGAGTTTACGTTTTTTATAATGAATCAAACCTTTTTATATCCAAGAAAGTCCAAAAAATATTTATGTATAATATGGAATAAACCATTCGTAAAGAGAATAAGACTAATCAAAGACTTTTTAAAAGAGCCAACTGTTGAACTAAGTGAGGATGGTGAGAAGGATGAGATGCTTTTAATGGAATGGATATTTAAGGAGAAACATCATCTAAATCATCATTCAAATCATTTATAGGTATTTTTCTAAAAAAGGTAATTATCAGTTCATGATTTAGTAATTTCTAACATCTTACTTTTATGTGTCAATTTAAGTCTAAATCATTAGTGATAAATGTTTTTAAGATTGCACCATGAACTAGAAAGTGTACATTTTTATTGTATTTTGGAACTAAACTTAAATATTATGTGCAAATAGTTAAAGTTAAATTTTATTAATATACTAGACTAATTATGAAATAGTAGCACTAAACTAATTAAAGATGATAGTAGGAGAAAATTGAGCATGATTATATATAATTAAAGTTCCATTTAATATTTATAGTAGTTCTTGATTGATTTGCTCATGATTTATCAAGTTTTTTTCATGTTTAAATTTTGAGTTCAAAGGTTGTTTTATCAAGTTATCTGGTTAAGTAGTCAACCTATGTTTAAGTATGGTTAGCCTATTTTCTCAAAATAGACCATCCTCTACTTTCCAGTAAGCTTTCTAAGTGTTTGGTTGCTAGGCCAAGCAACCACTTAGACACTTTAGTGGACCAGTGTCCTCTTTTAGGTGATCA
Organism: Erythroxylum minutifolium; assembly: GCA_027123815.1. NCBI lineage: Eukaryota > Viridiplantae > Streptophyta > Magnoliopsida > Malpighiales > Erythroxylaceae > Erythroxylum > Erythroxylum minutifolium. The sequence goes on from JAOTJB010030526.1 coordinate 7,067, forward strand.
ATGTCACTTCACCCAAGAAATTATTTCTTTCCAATGAGTTTGTTCATTATTTGGTCGAAGTTTTGATCGTCTACTTACTATATTAGTAGACCAATGTTTTCAGGTGGTCAACCAATATCTCATTGACTAAGAAGTTTTTTCATTCTAGTGAGTTTGTAATCTATTTGGTTACTAGTGTGGTTGACCACACACTACCATTGGTCAACCAATTGAGCCATATCATCGACTATTCTTCTCGGTTTAACCTCTTCTCCTCCTCTTTTCTTCTAATTTTCATTTTTATTGTTTATATCTTTCAAAACCTTAAATAATTCACTCTTTTCTTTCGAAAACATCATCCCCCATTTCATAAAAATCACATAGATTATTTCAAATAAAAAATTTATCATTCTTAGGTTTTAAACTTGAAAATTTTCAAAATTTTTCATAATTAAGATTTATCTTTTTAAATTGATGCTTTCGAAGCTAAATTATAAAAGGAGAAAAGGTTATCTTTCTTTCACCTATATTGGTAGATCTTTGATTTTGCTCAATTTTGATACTTTTTCATATTACTATTTTTGAAGCTTTAGATTACATATTCTTTAGTAAGAAAGTATATCTATCTTGATCAAATTAGATTTAAGTTTCTAACCAAGTCAGTTTGATACATGAAACTTTATTTTTTTAGATAAATGATTTCTTTCTATAATTTCAAAAAAGGGGAGAGAGTGGTTAAATTAAATCTAAGGAAAGTGATGAAATTCAGGGGAGTGACTGTGTTGTTGTTTTTGTATTTCTTACACTTCATATGTAATATTCTTGAGTAAATTTATATTATTAACATGTATAGATATGTTTTGATATTGAATTATGCACCTAATATCGAATTATGTTTTATATATGGAATAAGGGGAGCTATTCATTGTCTTAATATTTGTTTGTGTGTTTAATTTTATTATTGTTCTCTAATACTGCAAATATTGTTTCATCATCACAAAAAGGAAGATTTTTGAACCAAGGGATGTTTAAATTGATGTTTTAATGATAATAAAAGATAATTACCACTAATAATTTTATTATTTTAATGAAAAATAATATAAGAACAAATTGAAGCCATGAATCAAGAAGATATTTTATGAAATTGATAAAAAGAAGTTGAAATTTGCAACTGATGAAATAAAGATTAGGCCAAAAATTAAAGTAGATCAAGACTCATTAAGGTCATTTTACATTTTTTTATTTATTTGTTTTCTGACTTTGTTAATTGATGTTTTAAAAGGCTCACTATGTATATACATTTCATTTTACTTTATTGTATGAGTCTTTTTATTCATCAAGAGACATTTAAGCTTTTGGATATAATATGAAAGCCTATTAATCTTCTAAACAAACTCTAAAGAATATTTTGTAAAGGGTTTAAATCATATTGCATTAATAAAATTAGATTTGAGCATTTGAAGTGTTAAATTTATTTTAGGTGGGATTAGTTGACTTATATGGGTTAATGGTCAACTAATATATATTAAAGTTGTTAAAATTGATGTACCAAGAGTTCGTTATAACATTATACCTATGGAATGCCAAAATTCCAAAGAATGCCTCGTCACTGATGAAGTCCTTGCTTAAGTTAAGATTCATGATTAGAAATTCTTGCAACATTAGTAAATGATGGCAAAACCCCTTCCTTCTATCATGACCATTGGGCCCCTTTAGTCCTCTAGCTGTAGCATTAATTTTACCTCCTTAGAAAGCACTTCATCATCCTAACATTTCAGTTGTTAAAGCTATCTTCTTAATGGATCTTTCTGTCTTACCTCCATCATCTGCTTTATTTGATTTCCTTTCAAATGTTGTCCTCGACAGTTCCAAAGAAGAAACATCCAATGGTTACACACTCATTCTGGTACTTTCACTAATGCATCATATAACTTTCTTTGTAGGAATACCAATCAAATTGTTCCTTGGTACAAACTCACATGGCATAAGCATAGCTCTCCTTACACTTCATTCACTTTATGGTTAGCAATTAGAAATAAACTTTTAACAGTTGACAAAATTTTACGTTTCTTAGTTTTGCTAAACTGGTGTATTCTATGTAAGTCAACCTCTAAAAACATTGATCACATCTTCTTTCAGTGCCAATATAGTCAACACCTTTGGAAGGCAATCACTTAGCTATGCCATCTAATAAACCCACCAACTTCTTGCCAGACATTGTTGATTGGTGTTGCAAATTTAAGATGAAATGTGAAAAGGATCTTCGGATGTTCAGAGTTGCTTTTAGCTACTTATTTGCCTAGATATCGGAAAAAATAAATAACAGAATATTTTTTATTCACACATCACCAAAGAAACTTCCTTGCAAATCTTGTGTTCCAAAATCATATAGCACATTTTTGCACACAAAGACAACTACTGCTTCAGCTCAGTGCCTTCTCACTTGGAAAATCAACTAGCTTTTGAACAAAATGTAATCACTTGTGATTTCAAATGACAATTTTATATAGGCTGCTTAGTCTTTGATTGCATAGTTTTTGTATGAACTCTTGTAAACAATTGCTTACTTCATTTAATACATTCTTTCTTTCTTGGAAAAAAACATTAATTGATGTTTTATTCAACCGATGTGGCATATTGGTTGACCAATATGCCTAGTGAACCACTATCTCAAAGACCAGTACATTTAATAGATACTTGCCGATCAATATGCCATAATAATTAACCAGTATTCTACAACTAAGCGATCAGTATCCGCCAAGTTACCATCTAATTGAAGAGATCTATTGTTTTAAGGCTGATTATTTCGTACATAACCAGAAACTATGGTACTCCATGAAAAAGTATCTCCCTCAGACATTTCATCAAAAAATTTTCGTCCAGTTAATCATTCCCTTCCCTATAAAACTAGAAATGAAAGCATTCCAAGAAGGTATACTCTCCTTAATGCCTACTAAAAACTGCATGAAAGTTTCATTACTCCAGCCACAGTATGTATGAAGATGAATAAAAGTTGCCTGAACAAAGTCATTACAGTCTAAACTCATTTTTAGAATAACATCGTGCAACTGTAAACTTTCACAAATTGCCATTCTTCTGTCACATGCAAAACTCAAATCAACAGGTATAACTTCGTTAGGTTCTAAGCCTGTAGATACCATTACTAAAAATGAAGAGAAGAGACGGAAAGAAGAGATGCTACAAGAAGAAAACAATACCAGTGACTTGTTACGTGAAAGTTCTTAAATAATCAATCACTTACGTGACTAACGTAAGTCCTCAAGTTAAAAAAAAATATCAGTTCAATTAAGATTACGGAAAACTAGACAAAAGATTAAAATTTCATCAACTTAGAGATTATAATAAACAAAATTTTAAATATTAAATATTTTT
>JAOTJB010030562.1:0-10437 GCA_027123815.1 Erythroxylum minutifolium
TGATCTCATCATGATTTCCTTCATGCTATGTTTTGTATCATGGACTTCATTAATTCGATTTAAGATTAATATCAATTCATATATATATAAATGAATATCAAATCAATGAAAAAATTCCTATTTACTTTATTAATCAAAATAAAGCTTCTACAAAAGTATTAAAGGTGATTGCCTTTAGAGCTATACTCTAACATTATATAGGGATTTGGATTTGTTTTAGGTAGGAATCTTTGCAAGATAGAATAAGACTAGCATTTGAGTAGAAAAATAATAAGAAAACATGTCTTTCATCGCTCTGACATCTTCATTTCCTTTGAGTTTTCTTTCAATCTTTCATCTATCTTTTATTTTTGATGTTGGAACAAAAGCCATGTATAGCTTAACCTAAATATTTTGATTCAAGAGGATTTAAAACTCTAGTTATAACCTTGTGAGGTTTTTTTAAAACTGACATTCATCTTTTAAATAAAATATTTCTTGTTATGTTCTTATATTTCATGGATAATTAATATTGAATAATTTGACAAATTAATTTGATGATGATTATTCTATAGTTATCCATGAATTTAGTGATCTATAATTGTCATAAAGTATTGGTACAAGAAGCAAATAGGTTGTTTATGAATTTGTATATTTAACTTATGAGAAACAAGAAACATAAATTAAATGGTTGCAGCTATCTCAATTATTTAATTTTCGTTCTAGTATTTTCCATTAGGCTTATTACTATCATTTAACTGATATGTAATGGTATCTTACCTAATCAATTGATGGTAAGTTTTAGTTTGAACACTAGTTTTGAATAATTAATTTAGGCAAATTTGAGACTTATTATGCCTATCCTAATATGTTTTGGACTAACTGTCTGAATTATGAAATTATTCTTCTTAGACCAATGATCAATGTTACAATTAGATGAGATCTTACCTTAAAACTTGTGAAGTTGTAGAATTATTATGATATGTGCTTAATTATTGATACATTTAATCCATTACACATAATGATTATTGCCTTAAAACACTTAGGATACTCACTTTAGCTCATATTTGATTTTAGGTACATTTTGGAAATGAAGGAGCTAAAGTGACTGAAAGCATACTTATTAAGCCATCTTCCTGATATTCATACCGAAAGCATACTTATTGAGCCATCTTCTTGATATTCATACTCTATTATTTTCATGGAGCAAGAAGAAGAAGAAGATTACAAGAATAGGAGACAATATAGAGCATAAAAATGGAGAGTGAGTTATTATGGCTCAATGCTAAGCAATTAAAGTGTTACAGTCGTAAGCACTGTCTCACTGCTTTAACAATTAAAATACATTAATTATAAGATAGGGGACACCTTGACATGAATTGTAAGAATGAACTAGTTGTCACTTTAAAACCTAGTTTTAATTATAAAGAAAAAGGTGTGATGGCTGTAACATGGATGACAAATTTGATACACCTCATATTACTAGGAAAGGTTGCAATAATTAAAATATTACATAGCTTTTAACCTATCCATTGTATTAAAAATATAGTTTTCCATTCCACTTAACCTAGCTTTTGGAAGATATGATGAATAGGTTAAGTTGTGTTGCAAGAGTTAAAAGGAGAGAACTGAAGAAGCATTGGGAGAGCTGCATCATTTGTCTTTCGATGTTGAGGCCACCTGTCCCACTCCTTTTTAAAAAAACCTTACTTTTATTATAAAAAGAAGATGGGTGTGATGGCAATGAGGAGGGGAATGGATTGTAAGTCGAAGGCATCTGTTCTATTCCTAAAAACCTAGTTTTTTGATGTAGCGCGTCGTAATACTACTTAAAAGAAACTAGACTTACTACTGTAGCAGTGGTGATTTTAGGTCCATCCTACAAAGAGTGTGTGTAAAACAATTGAAATGAAAATAACTAATGTTTAGGTTATGAGGTCTTTTGTTTGGTTTGTAATAAGAAAATAAAAATGAAACTAAACTAAAAAATAAATTAAAGAAAACATTTTAAAATGATGAATGCGATGAATTCGTTAGGAATCTGGTTGTTTGGTTTAATCTCAACTTATACTCGATAAAACATATTTCATTGAATTGCTGTTCTGATACCTCTTCTAGCAACTATTAATTGTAGATTAACAACAAGCTCTGTTAACCCTAGTTTTCCCTTAAAACGTGTTTAATTAAGAGACGCTCGTTAATTAAAAGTAGCTATTAATTAACCTAGAATAAGCTCTCTATACTTAATTGGACAGTCGCATTATGAATTAGGAAAATATATTAATCAAGGCAACAACCAAACAAACTCGGTTCATTTAACCTAGGTTATGTTATCCCTAATGATTACAAACCATTAATCGCTACAAATGAATCTCAAATATAACAATTACGGATTATATTGAAATTCTTGCAATGGGTTCTTACATAAAAACAATTAAATAGACCATTAAATCATTCTCACATAAGACCCAAACATTAAACATAGGATAACATAATCAATCCCCAAGACAAGAAAGAACAACAAACTCAGTGAGAAATACACTTAATCAGGTTTGTTAGTGTTGATGTCACCTCTGAACTAGCATTGAAAAGCTTGTTGTTTATGGGTCTCTTAGGGTTGAGAGCTTTGCCCCTTCTTCTCATCTTCTCCCAAAGCTCTACGCTTTTCCCATTTAAAAATACTAAAACCTTTCATAACCCTTTGTTGTCACAAAAACGATGATTTTATACTAAAAAGTAAGGATTGGGTGTGATGGCATAGCCTCGCGGGTGTGACATAGGTTAGTGTATGTGTCACAGTGGTGACACACCTTCTCACGGAGGAGTGTTGCGTAGGCATGAGAGCGTGTCTCACGCCTATACAACCTCATACATGGTCGTGAACATCTCATGCCTTAATCTTCTTTGTATTTTCAACATATATCTCATCTTTCTTGGCATTTTCTTGTCTTATTCTTTCTTTAATCTTCTTCTTCTTGTTCCATGAAGACAAGTAAGTGTGATCCTTCAGAAAACAACTCAATTATAATGCTTTCTACTCACTTAAGCTTCTTCACTTCTGAATTGAACCTAAAATCAATTATGAACTAAGGTGACTATCCTAAGCATTTTCCTAGCAATAATCATTAAGTTCCATGGAATAAATTCATAATCAATTAAGCACATATTACTTTTATTGTAAGGAAGTGTGTATGTGTCGAATAAGGGACATAACTGAAAAGGGGAGTTGATTTATGGTTCCTTTTTGGTATTCCAAGTGAGTGTAAAGGCTGGAGAATAAAAGGGGGTACGGTTAGATAAGGCAAAAGGAAGACAACACCGAGACGTCATTTATTATAAAATGATCTTGGTGGGGGTAAAAAAAATATAACCCAAAGAGGGGTCAAATAATGAAGGTGAGCTGATTCATTTTGTCCTCTTCGATTTCTAAGATGGTGGGAGGGCTTAAGCAAAAGAGGAATATGGTGACAACTGTGGAGACATTATTCTTCACCATTTTCTCATCAGCTTTCAAGGTGGAATAAGGAATAGTGGATAGTAACCATTCTTCCTCAATTTCTCTTCATTTTTTAACAAGAATGGAGGTTACGGAGGCTGATTCTTGGAGATTAATGGAGAAGATGGAAGGCTAACATCCCTACCTTAGTTCGAAGGTGGAATTGACATCCAAGTCCCAGTTAAGTGATAGCACATGTTAAGTGCACTATAAACTTTACCTAAATCTGCATACTAAAATTTGTAGTTGTGGTGAGTTAAGATTGAATCCACATGGAATGTTTGGTTAATTCCATAACGAAATTAATTAATGCAAGGAAAATATAAAGGGGGATTTTGGATTTTAAGCAATATAGAAAATAAAATAAAAGTAAACTATCGAGAATAAATTAAAGCAAGCAATCGAAAATGACTTAAGTGTTGAATATAAGTAAGGTCCTTTCTAGGGTTAATCTCGACCTAAACATGATTAAACATATCATATCATCCTAACGTCTTCACACCTCTCTTTGGACTATTGATCTAAGATTAACAATACACTCTACTAATCCTAGTTTTCCCTTAGGTTGTGTTTAACTAAGATACGATCATTAATTAAACCTAGCTACTGAATAACCTAGGATACAATCTCTAGATTCAATTTGGCAGTTGCATTATAAAGTGGAAAATAATCAATATAGGCAGTAACCTCATACGTTCAGGTTATCTAACCTAGGTTATGTTGTTCCTACCGATCCAAGACTATTAAATGATACTAATAATCATCAAATGTAATGATTACAGAATACATTCAACATTATAGCAATAGGTTCATAATAGAACAATCTAAATAATGTATTAAGATCATTATTACAAAAACCTGATTCAATCAACACAAACAACATAACTATCTAAAAAGAGATTAATAACGTTAATAAGATGAAATAGCTTAACCATGAATTGGCATCGATATCACCATTGAATCGGCATCGGGATGTCTAGCCCTTCATCTTCTCCATAGGTATCTGGGCATTAGCTAAGAAAACCTTTGTTTCCAAAGAAAATTGATGAGAAATAATTAAGAAGTTGTTCAGTTATTCTTTAGCCCTCAAATATTTGTAAACTGAAGAGAACCAAATGAAGGAGTTGTTGTCTCCTTTTCTTCCCATAAAACTCTTTCCCAGTCGTCCCACACTTGCAACACCGAAGAGGATAAAAATGTATCAGCAGTCTTTCACTCTCGATTCTATCTTTTTTTATTGGTTATTCTTTCTCCACTTGCTCTTTACAACCAGCATATACACCACTCCTTTCAGCCTACCACACACCTTATTGCTCTAGCCGAAACACTACCAAGATGGATGGCTCTCTCCTCCTTTACTTTTTTACTCTTAGTTCTCCACCTACTCCCAGCCATCACTTCCACCTTATATATTCAAAAACTATGTACCAATCAAAATAATGAGGCAGCTAGGTTTTCAATGAGAATAAAATAGATAGGTGCAATGTGATGCATGTGTTGTTACAACCATCCCACATTTTTATTCTCCAATTGTCCACTCTTTGCTTTATTCTCCAAGTGCATTAACCTTTTTTCCATCACGCCCCCCATTTTACATTAACTATCTAGGTTTAAAATGTATGGTACAGGTGGTATAAATTGGACAGTTGGGTTAAAATATTCACCACCGTAAAAGATGTCTCACGTTATATGGCTATGTAATTTAATGGATGGTCGTGAGCCATATTGATAACATTTTCTTCATGTTCTTTTCATATTCTTGTCTTCTTCTTGCTCTAGAAAGACAAGTGAGTGTTAATATTTGAAAAACTGCCCAAATATAGTGCCTTTGACACACTTTAGCTCTTTTATTTCCCAATTATGCCTAAAACCACATATGGGTCAAAGTGAGTATCTTAAGCAATTTTATAGCATTAATTGCTCAGTGTTATAGAATAATTATACAATCAATTAAGCACATATCAATTTTACCCACACTTACCTTTTAACAGTGCTCAGGAAAATTATCAAAATCAAGATCAAAAACTAAAACTCTTATTCATTTCTCATATTTCCCAATAATAGATAATCATAAGTAAAGATGAATGACTTTTAAAATCTATAGCAATAACTCAACATTCAAAGCTTCTACTAATGGTCAATCAACATTCATCACCTTTAGAAACTGAGTAATCTAGAGGTAGACTTGGGCAAATGGTGTTTAAATAAGATATTTCCACGGGTACACTCAAACACCATTCATGATCATAACAATCCATAACTTTGCATATTATTTCATTTCTCCACCACTAAAAGTCATATACATAATCATAAATTGAAGGACTTTGTTAGGGGTAATGTGGGAAAGGGCAAGCTTAAATATATTTTGGGTAATGTAGTATAAAAGCCAGCAAACTAGTTAAGCAAAAGTAACACTCAATGAGATATCAAGTGCACAAGTTAGGATTCGTTCAAAACTGGGTACCTTCAAGTATGAAAAATGTAACAATTGTGTTTCACAACTCAATTCAACTCTGAAACCATAAACCATATGAACATAACACAATGACTGCTCCATCCAAAACAACATTCGCCTCATATATAATATATTCAAACCACCCATTCAATACAACTTAAAGAGGATAAACCATTAATTAACAACTTTTCAAAGCAATTGTATTTCCTCCTTAATACTTTTATTCAAACTCACACATTTTTTCTTTTTTCTTTTTTCTTTTTTATTATATTTTTTCATAAATATAATAGTGATAGAAGCTACATCAGCATGGAATTTATAATATGACATTATAGAAAATATAACCAACCCGTATGTATGCGTATCACCACCTTTTGGCTTTTATACAATCACAATCATTAAGAATTAACAAATGCTCCAATAGATTTAAGGCTTAGGTACGACATTCGGTTTGGTTTAAAAGTATGTAATGTGGTTTATATAAAAGGAAAGGTTAATAATGCTTAAAGGGTGTTAGCAAAGGAAATTTCATATAAATGGGTAGGCTATTTGGCTAATGTAGCTCGTAATCAACAAAGACTGCCTAATCATTTTCATAAAAATGCATGTGACAAAAATATGGCCTTGAATAGAAAATTAAAGTAAGGATGTACACATCATGAGAGTCACATATAAAAAAAGACAATGAGACTGATACAGATCTGTCAGTCTAATACGGGTCAAAACCTCATTAGTTTTATAACTAAATATCTTAAAAGCAATAAAAAACAAGAAAAATTTTGATTTTGTTCGTTTGATTTTGAAAATTGCCTAAGAAGTCACATAAGCTACAATAAACAATGTAACATCAAACGTAATAAGTAGAGCAGTTTACGAAAATAGTAAAGGAAAAAATGTAAATAATGTAAATTAACTTCCCTTAGGTTGCCTCCCAAGCATTGCATTTGTTTATTGTTGTTAGCTCGACTACTTGTTGCGTGCATTAAGTGATAACAATCACATCTTCTAACATCAACACTTCTAAATCCTCCGTTTGGAAGCCTTCATAATATGACTTTAAGCGATGATCATTCATTATGAATGTCTTGTCAATTTTTAGACTCCATTTCTCTAGTACAACAAAAGGAAAGACATGAGTGATAACAAACAAACTAACCCAATAGGAATGCAACTTAAATGGAAATAGTTTAAGTTTGGAGTGATATAGTAATGCTTTTTGGCCCACCGAGAAGTTTTTCCTCGAAATTATCTTGTCATGAAAAGCCTTCATCTTGTCCTTATATATCACTACATTATAGTAGAAGTCTTTACTCATCTCCTCCAACTCTTAAAGCTACAACTTCCTATGCATACCCGCATCATTCAAATTCATATTACATCTTTTGATAGCCCAATATGCCTTGTGTTGTAATTCCACCAGAAGATGACATGACTTCCTAAACACCAGTCTATATAGAGACATCCTAATTGGTGTTTTATAAGCCATCCTATAGGCCCACAATGCATCTTCCAGTCTTATGCTCCAATCCTTCCGATTGGGTTGCATTGTTTTCTCTAGGTTTAACTTGATTTTTGCCCACAATACATCTTCCAGTCTTATGCTCCAATCCTTCTGATTGAGTTGCATTGTTTTCTCTAGGTTTAACTTAATTTTTCAAAGTGAGACTTTAGCTTACCCATTAGTTTGGGGATGGTAAGCAGTGGAAACCTTATGTGTGATGTGATATTTTCTAAACATTGCCTCCATCACCTTATTTCAGAAATGGGTTCCTCGATCACTAATGATTGCTTTTGGTACCCTGAACCTAGAAAGAATGTTAGCCTTAACAAAATCTGTAGCAACCTTTGCATCATTAGTTTTGATGGCTTTGGCTTCCACCTAAATTTGTGAGTTTGATTATTGCCTATATGGATTCCTACCTATATGGATTGTTTTCCACACCAATTCCACCTAAATGTCAAAAATTTCACAGAAAAGTAAAGGAGTTTGTGGCAATTAATCCTTACGAGATAGGTCACCTAACCATTGACATCTACCACATGATTTGCAAAAGGTATATGTATCTTTGAATAATGTGGGCCGATAGAAACTGTTTTCTATAACTTTATAAGCTGCCCTTTTCACTCCTAAATGCCCTCCACACACATATGAATAGGTAATTTGTTAGTAAATAAAACATTTACAATGTCTACATACCATGGGGGTGCCACATCGATAGAAAATAATTACTCATCCATAAATGTCTCTCATAGAGGGATATCATCTTCTTCCTTTATCAAACGATTGAGATGGTTTCCTATCACATTTTATGCCCCCTTCTTATCTCTAATCTCTAAGTTGAATTCTTGAACGAGGAGAAAGGATCGTAAAGTTACATGGTCAAAATAAACAATCACTTTAGCTCCTAGCAAATACGATCGAAATTTTTCTAAAGCTAAAACCAAAGATAAGAGTGTTTTTTTAGTAGTTGAATAATTCAATTGAACTGGGTTTAAAGTCTTGGAAGCATAGTAGATGGTATACAAAGCTTTTCCCACTCTTTATCCTAGAGCCACCCTCATTACATAGTCACTTGCATCACACATGATCTCAAAAGGGGAGTTCCAATCTAGTGGTTGAATTATTGGTAAGGATGTCAGAAGCTCCTTAAATTTGTTGAATGCATCCTTTTACACTTCTTGCTGAAGTTAAAGGAGACATCTTGTTGTAAAAGCTTACATAGTGATGTGACTATCTTTAAAAAGTCTTTAAGGAACCTTCAGTGAAAACTTGCGTGCCTAAGAAAAGAACGCACTTCCCGCACAATACAAGGGTAAGGAAAAGAAGAAATAAGATCAACTTTAGATTTGTCTACCTCAATACCCCTAGTAGATATAACATGGCATAAAATTATGCCTTGCCTCCCAGTTTGTACTCGGGTGGGATCCAACTCACCTTCTTGATTAGTCACACATGATTCCAAACTTCTTTAGAACCACCAAGACAAGACTCAGAAATCGAAAAAACCACAGCATTGAGAAGTTTCGGTACTTCCTTCTTTATGACTTCCATCATCAAAGGATTCAGACTATGCTGACCCTTATGGATTTTGTACCCTCCTCTAATAAATGCGATGTGTGCAGATGGATGGGCTTATCCCTTAGATATCTACGATCATCCACTTGATGGCTTTTTTATGTTGTTGAAACATTCGAACTAGCCTTTCCTCTTAATTCAAAGTTAACTTTGTTGAAATGATGACTTAGAGAGTTTGCTTATCTCCCAAATAGGCATACTTGAGGTGGTTAAAGAGTGGCTTCAGTTTTAATTCTGGTGCTTGTACATCAGAAGGTAATAAATTCTGGTGAGATTCAAATAGTTTTATAAAATCCAAATCATACCATTTTAGAGAATTCTCCAATGATTTCAAAGTAGCCACCACTTCCATCAGTTCTTCTCCCATTTCAACATCAATGTTGGATTCTGCTTCCAATTCCTCAGTTAAAACTATTTCTAAATGATCCTTGGAACTTAAGTTAAACATTTCCTATACCAAAAAATCAATTACATCAATAGAAAAAACACAGTGATCATCTGAAGGAAGTTTCAAGGCATCAAAAATATTAAAATGAATCACTTATCCATCAAATTCCATCGTAAGGGTGCCCTTACAAACTTCTATCTTAGTTTGAGCCATATTGAGAATTAGTCTCCCCAACAAGATAGGTATCGGATTGTAAAAAGTGTCATCATTCTCATTCACAATAAAAAAAATCTATAGGAAACATTAGCTTATTTACCTACACCAAAACATCCTCAACCACACCATTAGGATAAGCATTAAGGCAGTCAGACAATTATATAATCACACTCTTTTCTTTCAAAAGACCCAAAATTAAAAAAGCATAAATCGGACGAGGCATCACATTAATTTAAACACCCAAATCCAACATAGCTCCATTAATTATAATAGTACCAATTTTGTAAGGAATGGTAAACATACTTGGATCCTGGCATTTTGAAGTCTTCGTTCTAAAGACTGTAAACACATTCTCACCCATCATCACTTTCTCATCACCCTTTAGTTTCCTTTTATGTGTACACAGTTCTTAGTGCTTGATGTACCTTAGTACTTGCTTGATTGCCTAGAGCAAAGGCATATTGTCTTCCACTTTCTAGAAAGCCTGTAATATCTCTTTTTCCTTCTTCTCCTTGTTCGCTCTTGTTTATTTGCTTGAAAAAGGTAGAGGATTAGTCTTAATAATATTAGGACTTTTGAAATTTACCTTTGTACTCAATGATATATTTTACTCCTTTCCCAATTCCTTCTCGATCTCTTCCTCGGTATCAATCCTCAGTGGAGTTCTCTCAATCTCCTTTCCTTTCCTCAGGGTTATGACACTAACATTCTTTGGGTTCACCTCAGGTTAGGATAGTAGCTCCCCTCCATTTGTGATTCTAACTGGTTAAGCCTCACTACCATCTGACCCATTTGGTTTTCCAAATTCTCTACGCTTGCCTTTATCT
>JAOTJB010030579.1:0-10436 GCA_027123815.1 Erythroxylum minutifolium
ATAGCTATGAAGAAAGATGACCCAGGGGACTTTTTCATCCCCTGTAGTATCAACAACATTATTATAGACAGGGCATTCGTGGACTTAGACGCAAGCATAAATATGATGCCCTATGCTTTCAGTCAAAAATTAGGGTTAAGAGAGTTAGTGCCCATCAAGTTTTTGGTTAAGACGGTCAATAGAACTTCACATAGACCGATGGGAATCATTTAAGATGTGCTAGTAAAGGTCGATAAGTTTATCTTTCCCACAGACTTCTTTGTTTTGGACATCACCGAAGATGAGGACACTCCGATGACTCTTGGACGACCGTTCTTAGCCACTGCACGCTCAATGATTGATATGGATGGGGGCGAACTAACTCTGCGACTAGGGAAGGAGCATATAACCTTCAAGGTGACCAATAGAGAATATAGGGCTCCTTCACCTTCAGTGGATGTCAAAGAAACCAAACCTCGAAGAGGATGGGAGGACATTGAAGATCCTGCAAATGCTTCCCGAAAGAAGTGCTCGCGAAGGAGAAGACGAGGAAAAAACAATCGCAAGGACGGTGGTAATTACAGTATGGTAGCTAAGGTATAGAAGCTGTGACTAATGACAATGCTACCATCGAACCAGTCAATCCAACCACCGTGAGCTTAAAGGAGCGTCGAGTTACTGACGTAAAAAGAAGGATGCATGGGAGGCAACCTATGCAAAAAAATTAAAATTAGTTTAGTCGTTTAATTTTGTTAAACTAGTTGAATTCCATAGTTAGGTTTATTGTTGTTTTCATTAAATAAAAATAAAAAAGGAATAGGATTTTGGAATCATGGGAAGATTGTACAAACATAAAGAGAGAACTGAAGAAGGGCTATAGAAGAATTATGAAGTGAAAGAGAAAAGATTGGAAAAGATTAAACGAAGGACTTGGGTGTTAAAGGGCAGTCGCTGGCCACGATCATGGCCTGCGATTGCAAATGCTCTTAATGGTACACCGAATGCCATGATCGTGCCACAATCGTGGCCTAAGACTATGTAAAAATAGGGTAGGCGTGATTTTTAAATGGAAGTTTTACCATTTTACCCTTCTTACCACTTATATATTCAGTTCTTACTTCTTTTTCACTTTCACTCTCATTTTTATTTTATCTCTCTAGAATTCAAGCATCCAAACACTCTCACCTCTCACTAAAATTTTAACTTTCCTAAATTCTTCCACATCCTACCTCAAACATGCCACGCATTAAGCAATCGACCTGACGTAAACCCTTTGGAAGACAGCAAGTTGCAGACCAGAGAAGAAGGAACCGAGCGGTGAACTTTGGAGCACCATTCCCCATCTATACCAAGGAGTAAGGTATTTGTTTTCAATCCCTTCACTCTAGGCAAATTGTAGCTCCTAGGGACTTTGACGTTGACACATTAGATAGGATAGAATTGCATGAGTAGATAGAGAACCTAGCTGAGAGAATCCAATGAAGTCAGTTCATACGGTTCCAATTCCTTGTGTATGAAGAGCTTATATTAGAATTTTTCACGTCCTTAACCTTTAACCCTAAGAACACAAAAGAATTATGGCTTAGATTTGGAGGAAAAACATACGAACTGAATGTTGAACTCATGTGTGAGATATGTGGACTCCTCGAATCCACCATCATTGATCAACATGAAAATTTCTTTGTCTCCCAATATTGGCATGAGTTGACTGGAATTGAGTGATTCTACGCAAAGAATACTCATAACAACATTATCTGGTCTCATGAACAATTGTTGCTGCATAAATTTATGTGACAGCTGGCTTTTGATAAGTCAGAAACTAACATGTGTTCCACCAAGGAACTTTTTATATTATGGTGCATGGATCACAGTATTCCAGTCTGCACATCCACGCATGTGCTGAATGTCATTGTTACAGTTCTGCGTAACTGGAGCAACCATCTTGGAATAAGATACATAGTGTCTGCCATTGCAGAACATTTTAGTGTGGAATGAAGGTTAACAGTTCACCTCCTTGACTTCCTCAACCATTATCATTTACTTTGGGTAGAGATCATCCATTCCACAAATACGAGTCTGCAGGAGATCCACGAGAAGACACATGTGCAGACTAGGGCAGGTCAAGTGAGTTTGAGTTCAGTGCAGCCTCGAAAGGAGGAGTCTACTAGTAGGGAATTGGAAGAGGAAGAAGAAGAGGAAGAGGAAGGTTGAAAGAAGGTTTTGAATGCAAGATCTAAAACCAACAGAACACTTGCAGAGATGGCACACACGTAACAACGCCAGAGCCAAGGTATCCGACAGATTCATCGGTATTTCAAGTCTCAGGGTGTTCAATTGCCACCTCCGACATCGTCACCACCTCCATCCCTTTGAGATTTTTGTCTAACCCAAATTAATTTTTCTTTCCCAAATTAGCCTTCAATTCTATTTTGTCTTTATGTTTATTTTTATTGTTCATTTTATCTGTTCTTTGTTACTTTAATTTTTGACTTTACCCTTTGTTTATGTGCTTGTGTGTACTTCTTTCTCACATTGAGGACAATGTGTTGTTCAAGTGTAGGGAGGGATTGTGTGTTTTATTTTGAATGTGATTTTGCATCCTGTATGATAGTATTAGGTTTGTGTGAAGTGTGTGAATGTGTTAATGGCTTAGATTGAGTGAAATTTATTTAATTTTGGACATAGTTTATTAGGTTGTGAACGATCGTTTGCCTGCGAAATTAATAAAATGACTTTGTTGAGTAACCTGATTGACATTCATCACAAATGTTTGCCTCTGAGTAAAAGACTAAGACCCAAAAAAAACCTACCAGACTTGTAATAAGCTCAAAGTTTCATGAAAATGTACTTAGGAACAGTTATAAAGTCTGAGGGACCGAAAAATTATTAATGTATAGGTACAATTGAAAAGGATAAATAAGTTAACACTTAGGTCTCGATTAAGTTGTATATTTAGTTCAAGCCCTTAGACATGTATTTTGTTTGTTAATGGTTTGACATAATTGAATGATTGTGTTCTAAATTAAATTTATTTCATGAAGTCAGAGCCATTGCCTCATTATTGAATTATGTGTTATGTGTTTTTATGTGTTTTGTTGTTTTGTTTGCTTGAGGACAAGCAAACTTTTAAGTGTGGGGATCTTGATAGTTGCATAATTGCATGTGTTTTAGAGTTGAATTTTTTATTTATTTAGTGTGAATTTGAGTGGTGTGTGTTCATTTAGGGTGAAATTATGTTAGTTTGTGTGTTTTTATGGGTTAGATTAAGTCTTTGAGCTTAAATGTTATATTTTTTAGGTGTTGTGATGCATTTGTTAGTGTTTCAGGGTAAACGGGAAAGAAGAACAAAGAAGATTCGAGGAGTTTTAGCCCAAAGCCATAGGTCATGATCTTGCATAACAGGCCACGATCGTGACAAGAAGGATGAGCCAACAGCAGCCAGGCCATGATCGTGTACTCGGAGCATGATCGTGATAGAGAGCATCAAGTCAGGCCATGATCATGCACATTGAGCCACGATTGTGACAGAAAGGATAAACAGTAGAGCACGATCGTGGCAAGCAGGGCTATGATCGTGCCCTGCGTCGGGTTGACAAAAAAACTCAATTTTTGTGAGATTTTGTGGACCATTTCGACCTCAACTTTGACCTAGGGCTTCCACAGAATAAATAGAACATAATGTGATAGTCGCAAAGGAGTACTGGAGAGCCTAGAGAGTCATGCAAGAGAGCATCATTCTGTCAATTCTGAGAAAAACCTAAAGAGAGATCAAGAGATTAAGGAAGGAGACGAAGGAAGAGAGACACGGAGATAAGTTTGACATGAAGTACTTCCCAGAACAGGTGGTTTCCTAAAGTCGTTGTCTCTGAGATCTGCTCTACGGTATTTCTTATTTTTATTTCGATTTTATGGATGTATAAATTGGGATATTCATTAGAAATAGTGTTGTTGAGTGTTGGTTTACTGTCTATACTCACCTTCGGGATTTTTTTTTTGTTCTTGAGATTAATAAAGCTTATTTTATTGTGTTTCTTTTTAATTAATTATGATTCAAATTCTATTCTTAATAACTTGGCAATAAACTGAGAGGGTGAGCTAGGTAAAAATCATCGATTAGGGCTAACGAGAGTTAGGTGAATCGATAGGTAGAGAATTGAATCAAATTGGTAGAGTCGTGTAACGAGAGATTGAGCATAAAGTCCTGGTAGGTTTTTAGACAACTTATAACTAATTTAAGTTTTAGGTCAATTGCGAATTGAGAGATCACGATTCTATAATTTAAATTAGGGATCATCAATTAAGGTTAAGAATTATAACTCGAGAGAGAGAGTAATTCACTCTAAGATCATCTAGGCTAGTTGAGTCAAAAATTACATAATTGGTTAGATTTTCTTTAGTTTTGAATTAAATCCCCCTTTCTCTCACTTGGCTATTTCTAGGTTGATTTCAGATTGCTGTGTGAGTTTTATGATTTTTCTGCACTTTAAATTCTTATATTTGATTATTGATTGATTAAATTTCTACTTTAGTTAATTGTTTAAAGTTATTATAGTTTAAGGCGACCTTAGATTTAGGACTAGTTAGCCTTCCTCGTGGGATCGATACCTTAGACGCTACACAAATGACCCGTGTGCTTGTGGAATTTACCAAGGTTGAACAAATAGTAAAACTTAGCGCGTATAACCTTGCAAACAAGTTTTTGGAGCCGTTGTCGGGGAAGGTGACATTTAGTCTATAGCTTAAGGCATTAGTTTAGATTCAATTTTCTGTTTTTATTTTCGTTCGCTTGTTTTATCTTAAAATCATGCTCTTGCATGATCACAAGAGTCACTAGAGGTTCGAGTCTTGTAGCTAAAATGATAGATTTAGATATAACACGATTAGAACAAACTTTGAGGAAAGCTCAACGAGAGCAAGAAAAAGAGATTGAGAAATCACAAATGGCCTAAGAATTTCAAAGAAATTTGGATCAGGAAGTTAACCCTGGAAGGCAACAACAAAGGACCCTCATAGACTTCATGAGGCCAAGGTTTAACCCAACAAATCAAGGCGTGACTAAACCGTCTATTCAAGCGGTCTCATTCGAAATCAAGTAAGCCCTCCTGAACATGCTTTAGTAGAACGTCCAATTTTATGGACTGGCGAATGAAGATCCAAATGCACACATTGTTAGTTTCCTAGATGAAGCAGAGGAGTTAATTAAAGAGATGGTATGCAATAACTGTTTATGGGCGAGTGAGAGAAGTGGTAACCTACTACCTTTAGAGTGAAAGGGAGTTGTCGCTATCGATCAGATGATAGAGATGCAAGCTAAAATCGAAAATCTAATGCCACATCTCAGCAATATGAAGGCGTCATCTTCCACTCCAATTAAGGCTATGCAAGCGAAGTGTGAGTTATGTGGTCAAGTAGATCATGATATTGTGGACTGTTGCCTGATGGGGGAACAATTTGGACGAGAAGGGGGTAATAATCCCTACTTTAACATATAAAACCCCGGGTAGAAGAATCACCCCAACTTCTTCTGGTCAAACAATAATAATGGAGGGCAGTTTAGGACTCAAGGGCAATCAAGTTTCCAGCAAGATAAAGCAAGCTCACTGGAAGCCAAGTTGGACAAAATTTTAAATAAGCTTGGAACTTTAGATAATGCGCAAAAGAAGTTGGAAGATAAATTTAAGAAAGTCACTAAGACTAATGCATCTTCCATTCGCAATCTAGAGGCCCAAGTGAGTCAACTAAGAAATGTTTTCTCTATGTGGAATCTTGGAAATGTTCCTAGCACTTCAGGAACAAAATCAAGGGGAGCAATTAAAGGCTATCACACTTCAAAGTGGGAAGGAAATTGAACCATCCACAAGAACAATAGAGGAGCCTATCAAGTCAGTCGAGAAAGATCAAGAAAAGGATAAGGAAGTGGATATGAGTGAGTATCCCCTTTATGTTGCACCTTCACTGTACCACCCCAAGATTCCTTTCCCTCAGCGATTACAAAAGAAGAAGTTAGATGATCAATTTGCAAAATTCGTTGAGAAGCTAAGAACACTATAGATAAATCTCTCGTTTTTTGAGACATTAGAACAGATGCCTAAATATGCAAAATTTTTAAAGGACATTTTTTAAAGAAGCGTACTTGGGTTGACAATCAGACTTTAACCCTAACTACCACTTACAGCTCTATAGTCACTAGTCAAATGCCTTTAAAATTAAAAGATCAATTAAGTTTCACAATACCTTGTGTGGTTAGTGAACTAGAATTTACAAAGTGTTTGTGTGATCTGGGAACAAGCATCAATCTTATGCCTTTATCGATATTCAGGAAGTTGGGACTTGGAGAGGTCAAGCCTACATCAATGTTAATTCAATTGGCTGATCAATCCATTAAAAGGCCATTGAGAATAGTGGAAGATGTTTTGATTTGGGTAGATAAATTTATTATTACCATGGATTTTGTGGTTTTAGATTTTGAAGAGGATCAAAACTGTCCATTGATCTTAGGTCGACCATTTAAGAACACCGGAACGGCCATAATTGATGTTCACAGAGGTAAATTGACACTTCAAATAGGCGAAGATTAGGTTGAATTCAATATAAATAAGGCCTTAAAGAATCTGACAACGAGTATCCCATACATGAAAGTTGAAATTATGGATCAAAGTTTGCGAGAACAAGTTGAGAACTGCATAGTAGAAGTTCAGTCATTAGAAACATAAGCTGATAATGAACAACAAATTTCTAAATCTAAAGAAGATGATGAGATGGAGGAGGTAGATGTTCCAGTACATCAGGACAAATTAATTCGAACTGAAGCACCCACGCCACCATTTTCGAAGAAACCTCCAACATTAGAGATCAAGCCTTTACTTACACACCTCAGGAACACCTTTCTTGGTGAAGGTCAAACTCTACCTATAATAATTTCCAACCAATTGAGGGAAAAATAAGAAAGTAAGGTGGTGGAAGTTGTGAGGAAGCAAATGAAAGCCATTGGATGGCAGATTGCTGACATTCGAGGAATAAGTCGAATGTCTACATGCACCGAATCAACTTAGAGGAAGAATGTAGAACGGTACAAGAGCATCAAAGGAGATTAAACCCTAATATGAAGGAGGTGGTTAAGAAGGAGATCATGAAACTCCTAGATGTAGGGATCGTTTATCCCATCTCTGATAGTGAATGGGTCAGCCTAGTGCATTGTGTACCCAAGAAGAGTTAACGATGATTAAGAGTGAAAGTGGAGAAGTAATTTCAACTAGAACAGTCACAGGGTGGAGAGTATGTATAGATTACCGTAAACTCAACTTAGTGACTAAGAAGTATCACTTCCCTCTCCTATTTATAGACCAAATGATAGAAAGGGTAACTGGCCATTCATTTTATTACTTCTTAGATGGATATTTGGGCTATAATCGAATTTTCATCTACCCTGTTGATCAGGAGAAAATCACATTCACTTGTCCCTCTAGAACATTTGCATACAAATGGATTCCTTTCAGATTTTGCAGCGCTCTAGCAACATTTCAGAGGTGCATGATGTCAATATTCACTGATATGATAGAGGACATAATGGAGGGGTTCGTGGATGACTTTTCAGTCTTTGGTGATTCCTTTGATTCATTTCTAACTAATTTGGATAAAGTTCTTGAAAGATGTGAAGAATCGCACTTAGTACTGAATTAGGAGAAATGCCACTTCATGGTGCAAGAAGGGATCGTTCTTGGACATAAGATCCCACATTAAGGATTTGAGGTTGATAGAGCGAAAACTGAGGTAATAGAAAAACTTCCACCCCTAAGAAATGTCAAATAAGTCTAAGGATTTTTAGGCCATGTAGGATTCTACTGACAATTCATTAAGGATTTTTTACAAATTGAACAACCTTTTAGTTAATGATGTGCCCTTCGTGTTTGATGATAAGTGTATGTCTACGTTCAACACTTTAAAAGAGGCATTAATATCATCGCCAATTCTATCACCACTAGACTGGGCACTTTCATTCGAAGTTATGTGCAATGTGAGTGACCAAACCATAGGTTGCGTATTGGGCCAAAGGAAAGATAAAAAATTGCATGCAATCTACTATGCCAGTAAACTATTGCAGGCCAACTGAACTACACTACTACAGAAAAGGAGTTACTCACAGTGGCGTATGCATGTGATAAGTTCCGACAGTACCTTTTGGGTTCAAAGGTAATTGCATTCACTGACCACGCTACACTAAAATATCTTTTCAATAAGAAGGATACAAAACCAAGGCTCATTAGATGGGTGTTACTTTTGCAAGAATTTGATTTGGAGGTGAGAGACAAAAAGGAAGTAAAAAATATGGTTGTAGACCACTTATCCAGACTTGATGGAGGGAATGCAAGCCAAGTAAAGACATTAACAAAAATTTCCCCGATGAAACTCTGATGTTACTCGAGAGCTTAACTACTCCATGGTTTGTAGATATTGCTAACTATGTTGCCAGTGGTAATTTCCTATCAGATCTCTTATACCAACAGAGGATGAAATTTTTGCATGACTGTAATCGATACATATAGGATAAGCCAACCTTATATAAAGTCTATGTAGATGGATTAATGTGACGTTATGTTCCAGATGAGGAAATATTAGGCATCCTTAAACAATTTCATAAAGGGCAGCATGCTGGGCATTATGGGGCCAACAAAACGACAGTTCAAATACTAGAGAGTGGATTTTACTAGTCGCAGTTGTTTAAGGATGCACAGACCTACGTGGCACAATGCGATCCATGTCAGAGGATAGGTAACATCTCTAAGAGGGACAAAATGTCATTATCTAGCATTTAAGAGGTAAAAGTCTTTGATGTCTGGGGCATTGATTTTATGGGTCCATTCCCATCGTCAATGGGGAACATGTACATTTTGGTAGGAGTTGATTATGTTTCACATTCGGCTGAAGTAATAATATCTCCAACCAATGATGGGAAGGTTGTTCAAAAATTCATTAAACAGTTATTTAACCAGTTTGGAGTGCCATGTACAATAATAAGTGATGGAGGCGCACATTTTTGTAACAAATCCTTTTATGCTCTCCTAAAAAGATACGAAGTGCACCACCGAGTTGCTACACCTTACCATCTGCAGACTAGTGGCCAAGTGGAAGTTATAAACCGAGAGCTAAAACGAATCCTGAAAAAGACTGTGAACAATCCTCGAAAGGATTAGATAACTAAGTTAGATGAAGCTTTATGAGCCTATAGGACAGCATTTAAAACACACATTGGAGCAACTCCTTACAGACTCGTGTATGGGAAAGCTTGTCATTTACTGGTCGAATTAGAATATAGAGCATACTAGGTGATTAGAGCATTAAATTTTGACTGAAAGCAAGCTGACAAAAAGAGACTTCTATAACTGGATGAGCTTGAAGAATTTCGTTTCAATGCTTGTGAGAACACTAAACTTTATAAGGAAAAAGTTAAGAAATGGCACAATGCTTACCTCAAGCAAAAGGAATTCAAAGCAGGAGACATTTTTCTACTATATAATTCCCGGTTGAGGCTATTTCTAGGAAAGTTGAAGTCTAGATGGAGTGGACCATTTACGGTCATTCAAGTCTTTGATCATCGAACTCTCAAATTGGAAAATGCTAACAAGGAGACTTTTAAGGTTAACGGGCATCGATGTAAGATGTATCTTGGAGGAACACTTCCTAAAGATAAGGAAGTGATTTCCTTGTCTCTAAGCAATTGAAAATGCCTTCCTGGACGAAAGGTCAAGCTAAAGACCATAAACCAGCAAATGTAGATTTTGTTTGAAAAAGTTAGGGATAGTTAGATTTAGTTTCAATAAAAAGTGAACAAGGCATGCGAACTCTCATCTCCAATACCATCACCACCTCCATCCCCCTGAGATTTTTGTCTAACCCAAATTAATTTTTCTTTCCCACATTAACCTTCAGTTATATCTTTTTCTTTATATTTATATTTATATTTTATTTTATTTTATTCTTATTATTCATTTTATCTATTTTTTGTTACTTTAATTTTTGTCTTTACCCTTTGTTTATGTGCTTGTGTGTACTTCCTTCTCACATTGAGTACAATGTGTTATTTAAGTGTGGGGAGGGAGTGTGTGTTTTATTTTGAATGTGATTTTGCATATTGTATGATAGTATTAGGTTACATTGTGTGAAGTATGTGAATGTGTTAATGGCTTAGAGTGAGTGAAATTTATTTAATTTTGGACATAGTCTATTAGGATTTGAACGATCTTTAGCCTATGAAATTAGTGAATTAGGGGGCGTCTGGATGACTATACAGCCTAATTAGGACTTAGTGTAAATTCAGCACCCTTTAGATTGTCACATTTATTCATAATTTGAGGTCTTTTAGGTTAGGTAGCTTAACTAGCATTTTTTATGAAAACCAAATAATATTTTTAAAAAAGTGATTTGTTAGTAAATCACTATTCCGCTAACCTTTGAGTTAT
>JAOTJB010030607.1:0-10435 GCA_027123815.1 Erythroxylum minutifolium
ATATAGAATCTTAGGATTGTAGGGTGGTGGTGGTATATATGGCTTCTCTTCTTCTGTCTCTTCCACATTTTCCTTTTGTTGACTATTTTTTTAAACATTAGGATCCTCCAATTGTTTTCCACTCCTAAGTGTGACTACCTTGAATTGTTCCTTTAGATTGGCCTCAATGTTTCTTGGTAAGCTTCTTGCATTCTTAGAAGACAAGGCATTAGCAAGTTGACTTACCTATACTTCCAAGTTAAGGATGGATGAAGTGTGGTTCTTAGCAATCTAGTCAAAGTTTCCTTCATTCTAGTCTCATTTGACTTTACTCTTAGCTTAAGAAATTTAAACCCAATACAACCACTAACTTGTCCATTTTATTATCTAAAGACCCAAGAAGATCTTTTTTAAATCTCGGAGGTCCTTTTGCTCTCACGTAGCCACCTGAATTGTTAGTACTCTAAAAAAACTTTAGGTGGTTTTTCCACCCAGGATTGAAAGTAATAGAGTATGAATTGTTACTTTTTATTGCCGACTCAGGTAATTTACTTGTTCTGTATTACTCGCTCCCAGTAAAAAGCATTCAATTGTGCCATGATTGTTCTACCCACATAATTCATACCGTAACTGCATGGTCTTGACTATTGATGAAGAAGCTCCTTGCATGTTGCTCAACTACTTAGTGAGGGCAGCAATTTGTGCTTGCAAGGTTGTCACCGAGTCAAATGGAATCATTCCTTTTTGCTCCTTAGACCCTTGTTTACTTCTTTCATTTGACCACATATAACTGTTACTTGCCAATTCTTCCAAAAGATCAGGAGCTGCATCAATGGTTTTCCTCATCAAGATCCCCTATAGTTGCATCTATTATTCCCTTTGTGCTCGGAGTTACACCATTGTAGAATGTCTACAAAAAAATTCCCTCAAAAGGTTATGGTAGGGGCAGCTCCTTTGTAATTCCTTGAATCTCTTCCAAACTTCATACAATAACTCCCCATCACTTTATTGACAATTGGTGATCTCTTTGATGATTCTTGTTGTCTTGATTAAGGGGAAGTACTAAGCTAGGAAAACTTAGGCTAGCTGCTCCGAAGTAGTGATTTGGTTTGCACTGAGTGAATTTTACTATGCCTTTTTTGGATCTCTCAAGGTAAAAGAAAGTAATCTCAACCTCATAACATCATCCGACATCCCATTAAACCTAAAGGTATCATAAATCTCCAAGAAATTTGCAAGATGAGCATTGGGATCTTCGTTGGATAGCCCTTAAAATGGCCCTATGCTCTAAAGTATAATTAGGAGTGTTGGTTTGATCTCAAAATTGTTGACCTGAATCGCTAGCCTTAAAACTCCTTGAGAACTGAAATTTTGCCCCGTAAAATCCATTATTGTCCTCTCAGCTCCTTTTTGCTCTCCTTCTTCTGCCATATTCCTTTTTATTTTGTCTTCATGTCTAACCCTCCTTAGCTTTTATGCCTTGTAATATCTGAAATTTCTTCTTCACTAAGTTCAATAGACCTTCTTATGCTCCTTGTATTCATGAACCTAAAAAAACTCAAGGAAAAGTATCAACACTCTTAAATCAAAGTCACCTAAACTAAACAAGATGTTAAACAAAATAATCCTCGGCAACGGTGTCAAAAACTTATTGATTGCAAAACTAATAACTTGTTTTACGCTAAAAACCACAAGTATATAGGTCGTTACTTATAATAAAAAGTAGATATCGTCCACATAGATTGTGCTTAGACATCATTTAATTCAGGTTCTATTTTATTTAAAACTCAAATTTGAATAATAACTAAAAAGTAAACTAAATAAAAAAACTAGAAACAATCAAATAATGTAATAATGGAAATCTGTAAAGAGAACTAATCAAGTTATGGGAGAGGAGATTTTACCTGTCATTAATATTAATCTAGCTTGTTATGTGTTTTTGGGGTGTCGGTTCTAGACGATAATAAGATTGATTACTCTCTCTCAAGTTATAATCATTCCCTAAATTATAAACCCTAATCGAATTATGGACTTGCAATCTCTCAATTCACAAATTACCCATAATTCTAGTTAGTTCTAAAGCTCTCTAAAAAACAATCGGGTCTCACATGGGATCTCTCTTCGTGAAATTACCGACTAGATTAATTAAGTGGTCAATTAGATCTCCTAACTCTCTTTAATCCAATCTAATCATTTTTATCCATTCACCCTTTTGGTGTATTGCTGAAATATACAAATACATCGATCAATCATAACACCTAACTCAAGTAAACATAAATCAACTAAATTAACATTTAAAATAAGCAAAACCCTAAAGGAAAAGTTAGAACTTCGTGAACAATTCAAAATTCATATACATACAACCATCTCAGTATTACATGTTAAATGAATAAAAATATAAACAGGGAGGATATGAAACTCAAGTTAGATGATTTGGGAGAGCAGCATTGTTAGGATATCACCTATTTTGGGAAGCTTTGGTGTTGAAACCCTCCTCTTCTTCCTCTTCTTCTTTTCTCTCTCTCTTTTGGGTTCCCAAATGTAGGCAGAATGTAGACTCCCTTCTACGGTTCCATCATTATCCTTTTAAAGTCTTTTCCAATTAAGCTAACCCTAGTGTCTTTTTAGGGTCGAAAATGTCTGAAATGACCCTAAAAAACTTGAATCCGAAAGTGAATCCATGTCTATTTATGTGCAGGCCACAATTGTTGCCTATACTGGCCTAATTATTTACTCTATGTCACGATTGTGGAAGATGCCCCACGATTGTGGCCCTACGCTCAAGCTTCCATCACGATTGTGGCAGATCCCCTAGGATAGTGTCACAGTGTTTTAGTTTTAGTCTCCTCCGACACTCTTCTAAATGCCCCAAAACACTAACAAATTCATCACGGCACCTCATATATATATATAATTGAAGCTCAAAAACATGTTTCACCCAAACAACAGTTAAAACACAAATGATTGTGAACTAACACAATTCTTAAGCTAAACACACACTAAACAATTAATTTAACCACTAAACACATATCAAGTTACCTATAAAAATACAATGCAATCTAAACCTATCAATGTCCTCACACTTAAACTGTTGCTTGTCGTCAAGAAAAGATCAAATACAACTAATAAAATTCTATCACTTCATTTTCACAAAGATTAAAGCATGCAATCACTCCAACTTTGGCCAACTCAAATGTCAAACTACTACACACAACATGACTAATTTTCATTGGTGCACATAAGCAAACTTAACCCATAAAGCCATCACTCAAAGATATGTATAAATTCAAAGTGGACCTTGCTTACAAATTTCACCCGTTTCTCTCAAGTGTTTGATGGTTAATGTTTTGCTCAAACTTCCTATAGGAAACTATATTATCATAAGTTTTCTAAGACACCAATTCTTCTCCATAATGATTACATGGATAAATCAAAAGGGCTTTGTTTCGGATTGTAATGTGGCTAGGGTTAAGCTGGGTTGAATAGGTTTTAGGGGTTTATCATAAGCATTTATCAACTACTAATTGTACAAAGGGATGAAAAAGATAAACTTCTAAGACATGCAATACTTACTCATACTTATTGAAGCTACTACGTGTTATTCCTTTTTCTTTTCCATTTTTCTCTTTTTCATTTTATTTTATTTTTTTCTCTTCCTTTTTTCTTTTTTTTTTCGTAACAACGAAACAATGAATAGAAAATAACAACTATATGCTGTGTGCTCTTAACTTGTGATTCCACACTCAAGTATCACTTAAAACTCTATTAACTTGTGATTGGGCAAGCTAATGGGGTTTGTGGGTTTTCAAATTTTTAAATTGGGTGGTGTTAAGAAACAAAAGGCTAAAGGCTCAATAGGGCTAGCAAGGAATAATAAAAGAGTGGGTGATTTAAGATAAAGATTAAAGCAATAAGGCCTTAATCATTTATATCTAGCATGTATCGAGTAGATTTAAACCGATTCAAAGCAAATTCTGAAGGTAATTACCTAAGGAATCATCACACAAACAAGTAAATGAAATAACTTTAGAATGGAGTCATAAAGGATCAATTCCTCACGTAGGCTCAAATGAAAATCCACTACGCTTCTTTACATTACCTCATTATTCAAGTGTCAGGTTCTGAGCAACCTTATGCGACCAACTACTTTCAACACTCCACATGGTTCACTCTACACTAAAGTAGCCTGATTTAAGTTCACGCATGCATTTAATCTAATTCCAACTAGAATGATAGAATCTTATGGCAACATATTCATCACAAAGATTCAAATATAAGGGAAGCGACACTCCTAATACTAACAACCTAACATGCATCCTACATGACATTCAAAAATGCAAACATAAAAGCAAAGACTAGCTCCCCACACTTGAACAAAACATTGTCCTCAATGTGAAAAGGAGAACACCGAAAACCAATAAACAACACAATAAAAAATAAAACAAAAAAGCACAAAAAGAATAATAGAAGAGATTAAGGGTAAGATGGGCTCAAAGTGGTGGGGTCAATGGAGGTGGCGTATTTAGAAATGTGCATCTCAGGTAGGAAGGTAAGGGTTTTACATCTATAGTAGGAGGCTTTACGATCGAAGGTGGTGTGGTTACATCCCCTCTCTCTAACTTCTCTTTCTTATTCTCCTCACACAAATCCTCCTCACTCACACTCTCATCCTTATGCACGTCAGCAACTCTCTCAACTTCCTTTTCACTTTCTGTTTCAACCTCTGTCACACAATCATCCACAACATCAATCTTTATACAAATACTTCCATCTATCGGTTTCTTCAAAGAATTAGTCATATTAATTTCAACCGTTAAGGTCACCGTCTGATTGTCCTCCCAAATGCGCTTATTTGTTAATATGTCCTTGCAAAACTTTGCATACTAGGGCATACACTCCAATGCCTTCACCAAAGAAATATTATTCTGAAGTTTCTTCAACTTCTCAAAAATTTTGGAGAATTGAGTGTTGGCTTGATTTTCTCTCACCCTCTGTGGTTATGGAATCTTAGATTTATAGGGTAGTGGTGGTATATATGGCTTCTCTTCTTCTTTCTCTTCTACATTTTCCTTTTCTTGACTATCTTTTTGAAAACTTTGTTCCTCCAATTGCTTGTCACTCTTAAGTGTGATCGCCTTGAGTTGTTCCTTTAGATTGTCCTCAGTGTTGCTTAGTAAGCTTCTTGCATTCCTAGAAGACAAAGCATTAGCAAGTTGACCTACCTGTACTCCCAAGTTATAGATGGATGAAGCGTGGTTCTTAGCAATCTGGTCAAACTTTGCCTCCATTCTCTTATGACTCTCTTTTGTTCTTCTTTGACCTTCCCCTTGGATTAAGAACTTTGAACCCAATATGTCCATTAACTTGTTCATTTTGTTTTCTAAAGCCCCAAGATGATCATGTTAAAATCTGAAAGGTCATTGTGCTCTCATTTGGCCACCTACATTGTTAGGGCTCAACGAAAAATTTGGGTGGTTTTTCCACCCAAGATTGTAAGTATTAGAGTATGGATTGTTACCTTGTTGCGGCTGACCTAAGTAATGTACTTGTTCTGTACCACTCACTCCCATCAAGAAGCATTCAACTATGCTATGATTTTTTTGCCCATATAATTCACAATGTAACCACATGGTCTTGACTGTGGATGAAGAAGTTCTTTGCATGTTGTTCAACTGCTTAGTGAGGGCAACAATTTGTCCTTGCAAGGCTGTCACTGAGTCAAGTCGAATCATTCCTTTTTGCTCCTTGGACACTTATTTACTTCTTTCATTTGACCATATACAATTGTTACTCACCAACTATTCGAAAAGATCATGAGATGCATCAATAGTTTACTCATCAAAGACCCTCGTGCAAGCTGCATCTATTATTCCCCTTGCGTTCAGAGTTACACCATTGTAGAATGTCTACAAAAGAAATTCCCTCAGAAAGTTGTGTTAGGGGTAGCTCCTTTATCATTCCTTGAATCTCTCCCAAGCTTTATAAAGTGACTCCCCATCACTTTGTTTAAAGATGGTGATCTCTTCGATGATTCTTACTATCTTAGTCAAAGGAAAGTACTTTGCTAGGAAAGCTTGGGCTAGCTACTTCCAAGTAGTGATTTGGCTTGCACTGAGTGAATTATACCATGCCTTTGCCCAATCTCTGAAGGTAAAAGAAAACAATCTTAACCTCATGGCATTATCCGACATCCCATTAAACCTAAAGGTATAAAAAATCTCCAAGAAATTTACAAGATGAGCTTTAGTATCTTCGTTAGACAGCCCATAAAATTGAACAATGCTTTCAAATATAATGAGGAGTGCCAGCTTTATCTCAAAATTATCGGCCTGAATCGCTGGCCTTGCAACTCCTTAAGAACTGAACCTGGCCTCATAAAATTCATTAATGCCATCTCAGCTCCTCCTTGCTCTCCTTCTTCTTCCATATTCCTTTTTATTTTTTCTTGATGTCTAGCTCTTCTTAGCTCTCTTTCGTGCGTTGTAATATTTGAAATTTCTTTTTCACTAAGTTCATTAAACCTTCTTATGCTTCTTGTGCTCATGTACCTGCAAAAACTCAAGTAAAAGTATCAAACACTCGTAAATCAAAGTCACCTAAACTAAATAAGATGTTAAAAAAAGCAATCCTTGGCAACGACACCAAAAACTTGTTGATTACAAAGCCAATAACTTGTTTTACACTACAAACCATAAGTATACAGGTCATTAATTATAGTAAAAAGCAAATATCGTCCCATAGAGATCGTGCTTCGATACCATTTAATTAAGGTTGTGCTTTGTTTAAGAATAAATTTTGAATAATAATTGAAAAGTAAACTAATTGAAAACAAACTAACAACAATCAAATAATGTAATAATGGAAATTCGTAAAGAGAATTAATCAAGTTATGGGAGGGGATTTCATCTATCAGTAATGCTAATCTAGCCTTTATGTGCATTTGGGTTGTCAGTTCTAGACGATTATAGGGTTGGTTACTTTCTCTCAAGTTATAATCATTCCCTACATTGTAAACCCTAATCGAATTATGGACTTGAAATCTCCCAATTCACAAATTACCCATAATTCTAATTAGTTTTAAAGCTCTCTAAGAAATAATTGGGTCTCATGCGAGATCTCTCTCATTGGAATTACCCACTAGTTTGATTAAATGGTCAATTGGATCGCCTAACACTCATTAATCTAATCTAATCATTTTTATCTGGTTTATCCTCTTGGTTTATTACTGAAATATATAAATACATTAGTCAATCACAACACCAAACTCAAGTAAACATAAATCAATTAGACTAACATTAAAAATAAGCAAAATTCCAAGGGAAAAGTTAGAACATCATAAACAAATCAAAATATATATCCATACATCCCATCTCAATCTTACACATTAAATGAATAAAAAAGTAATTGGGGAGGAAATGAAACTCAGGTTGGATTATTCAAGAGAGCAGTAGCGTTAAGAGACCACCTATTCTGGGAAGCTTTGATGTTAGAGCCCTCCCCTTCTTCCTCTTCTTCTTTTCTCCCTCTCTTTTTTCTCTCTCTCTTTTGGGTTTCGAAATGAAGGCAGACCTCTCTAGGGCTCAAACTTTGTCCTTTTATAGTCTTTTCCAATTAAGGTAACCCTAGTGTCTTTCTGAGGTCCAAAATGTCTCTCGAAAACTCAAATCTAAAAGAGACTCTGCATCTATCTCTAAATGCAGGCCATGATCATCGCCCATAGTGCACAGTCATGGCCTGGTTATCTGCTCTCTCTCACGATCGTGGTAGATCCCCCATGATCGTGGCCATATGCTTAAGCTTCTATCACGATTGTAGCATACTTGTCATGATAATGGACCTATGTTGGTGCTTCTGTCATGAATGTGGTAGGTCCCCCACGATTATGGCCTTATTTCGGTTCTTCTCCAAAACTCTTTCGAATGCCCTGAAACACTAACAAATTCATCACGACACCTTATATATGTAAAATTGAAGCTTAAAAACATACTCTCACCCAAAGAACACTTAAATCACAATTGTTTATGAACTAACACAATTCTTAAGCTAAACACACACTAAACAATCAACTTAACCACTAAGCACATATCAAATTACCTATAAAAATAAAATGCAATCTACACCTAGCAGAAACCAAATTATGCAAATCCTCACAATTTTCAGTTGGACAGCCCCTGTTGTAACTAAAACAATTGTAATAATGAGACTTATGAACTTAACTAATCCGTTACATATATATATAATAGGGGGAACGAGGTTGTCATTCAAATCAAGCCTAAAAATCAAAGAAATAAAACATAAACTAATCTAATATCATAAATGAACAAACATGTTTTAAAATTTAGTTTACTCATGCAATTTTGAAATATCTTGATAATTCAGATATTTAATAAGTTGGATGTAGAAAACCAACCAGATGGTTTCTATTTGTTCCTTTTCACTCTTAGAAATTGAACCAACTTAATCAAAACATGTTAAGCACAAGGAAACACAATGAACAACTAAAAAGTTTCAGACAAATGTCCAAACTCCAACCCATACAACTCCAAATGAATCACTAATTCTACTTTTCTTAGTCAAATAATCAAGGATTTATCCAATCAAATAAGAACATGAATAAACACAATCAAAAATTCTAGAAATTATACACTATTAAATCCACTCGATAGTCAATGGAATTAAATCAAATAATATCCTAAATAATCAAAATTGCATATCTAGAATAAAATTTAACAACCAAGAATAAATTAAGCAAAGGAAAGTAAAAACAAAGAGAATAGGGTTTTAGGAAAACTCATTCAATTTTTTTGACTTCATAGACTTTGGACTAGCCCTAAAGGTCTGGAATTTCTTCCTCCATCAATCTTAAACTAGCTCAAAACAAGTGGGATTTGACTGTCCTTTTAACCAATACGCTCATTACAATAGCTTCTAGCTTTAACCCACCTTAAATGGTTGATAAAACCTCTCAGACCTCTCAACCTTGCTTGACTGCTTGCTGCTCTCTTCCTTACTGCTCCGTCATTTTTATAGGCTCACAAAAATCACCAAGAGTTATACATTACTGGATATGTGATAGGCTTCTTTTTATCTCTTCCATTTTGAAGAGATTTGATGTAGATAATGTTGGGTAGGTGTGACTTCTTTTCCCACATGATGCTACTTGTTCTATTATTGTTATTTTTCTCCTTTAATATTGTGTTTTATTTTGGATGCTGGCATGTTCTCCTGACTGTTGTGTTTTGCTCCTATCTTTTCTTCTGCTACATTTTGGACTTTTATCCAAATGTCCTGTTTGTGCTGCGTTTTAGGTAGTATGGTTACTTCTTCTACGTTATGTCATTTTGTTACTTTTTTTCTTTTAGGGTGTTGCATTTTGCTTCCTCTCCTCTACTGTTGCATTGCATTTTCTTCTAGTTACTGCTACTGCATCATTTTATCCAACATATTTCTATTAGTGAAGTGGGTTGGTTTGTTTATTCTAATATATTGTTGATTTTTGGACTTTCTTTTCAGTTAAACTTCTTTTTAGGCCAAATTTTTTTCTAGATTCCTTTCCTTAAGTCAACCAAGCTTACAAGAAAATATTTAGTACAATTTAAAACCTTTTTAAAATTAAAATATAAAATTTAATAAATTTAATAATTTAAGCAAATGAATCAATTTAACCTAAATGTGCCATGTAAATGGTGTAAAATATGTTATAATTTCTACTTATCAATGATGTTGAATAGAATCATCAGTAGGAAGTTTAGGGATACCATGATGCTGAATAGCCTAATTGATAGTAATCTACTGAATGATCACATCCTCTTCGCCAATTGAGCCATACAAGGCCTAAGTCATATCATCCCCACTTATTATTCTAACACTAATGCCGAACGTACTGGGCTAAGACATACCCCAAATGGATCAGCATTTGCTTGCTCATGCTCTATAAGTACAACATGTCTATGTTCTCAATGAAGTTGAAGCTATCACCCCACCCACTTTAGGTATGGCTAAGAATGGCATGAATGTACTGAATGTAGATGCTTTGGATTTATTGGGGTCGTAATCCTTCTCCATGTTGATGGTGCGCCATTAATGTCAAGAGTCCATCCTATACAAAAAATCTGTGCAACAATCCAAGTAATCTTGAGTCTCCAAAAGGTCTTGCTCGTAAAGCTCCATCATCATGGAGAACTTTGTATAGCTCATCCTAATCATCTCACTAACATCTAAAGCTAGATCATATTTGATCAGTTCCAATTGTGAGGCCATTTTACACAAGGAAAGTGGAGCACACCTTAAGTGTGAACTCCCAATATGTGGGCACAATTATATCAAAGAAACAGTACCATGCTCCTAGGCTAAGAAAATATTAAACTTGATAGAAAAAGGTGACTCGCTCGAACACCTCCTAATCTATACATATGTCAATCTCAAATTTCTTATCTTCAAGGCTTTAAAATTGAGC
>JAOTJB010030659.1:0-10432 GCA_027123815.1 Erythroxylum minutifolium
CAATACAGGAAAAACATAAAAAAATAAAACTTGTACTTCAAATTTAATTTGTATAGATGTTCTAAACCCTAAATAAATCTAAACCTGAAATAAAAAATTTTAATGCTAAAAAAACGACAACCCTAAACAAAATTAAACCCTAAAAAAACAAAACCTTAAACTAAATTAAACCTTAAAACAAAATACATAAAAGTTTTGGCCTAAAAAAATAGTTTTAACAAAAAAACATTTCGGCTGTCCACCCCGCCATCCCCCATGGCGGGCTGGACACATAGCTGGCTCCACCCCGCTGGCGGGGTGGGCAACGTGTCCACCATGCCATGCTTTAAGGCAGGGTGGTGTACACGTAATCCACACCGCCATGCACTACGGCGGGGTGGATCCAACCCCGCCATCAAGATTGGCGGGGTGTCCTACATCCAGACCCTCTACTTTTTTTATCACACACCAGGGATTGAAAAATAAAATGGTAAGAAACCAAGAATTTAGCCTTCTTCAACATTATAAGTTTAAAATGATTCATAATCGAAAGGATACATATATCCTTGTGTGTAACTTTATGATTCTTGTTGTGTTGATTTAATTAACATGACATAAAAGAATATTCTTGGTTATTCAACTTTGCATTCTTACCACCTATGTTAAACATAAGTCTCCTTTAATCCAACACATACAAACTATTTGTATAAAATTAGATCAACTATTTTTACTTAACAATCTATTTCTTATCATGTTTCAAGCATTATAGTAAAGGTGAATCTAAATTTAGTATCAAATACTTGTAAGCATGAACTAGAAATACATATGATCTTTATTATATCTCGTATAGGCAAGAAAAGTTATGCAATCATTTTTCTTCTTATGATAATTATTATCATAATATAACAAAGCCATTAATTGTTATCCATATTTATGCTTTTAGTAGGCTAAATTAAGTTGAACAATTCCAACAAAGTACTATACCTTTCAGCTTTACTTTATGCAAACTCTTGCAGCTTGTTATCATGGTATTGACATACATCTTATGTATTATCATCAAAGTTTATGATACATTAGTTAACATAACATGTTAATACATTTTGTCTTCTATATGATTTTAACTTATCTCTAAAACTTTGTGATCAAATTCCCAAAGGGATTATAGTAAAATAATATAATGGGCATATAATTTTCTTTTCTAACTTTGAGAACTCTTCCAAAAAATAAAATATGATCAAGAAATTTGGTTCACTAACTTAGTATCGATTATACTAAACAAGATAAATTTCAGTCAAAACAAAAATAAATATAAGAAAGCAAGTAATTAATTATATGTCATGACTACCAAATAAGATTAGGATGGCTAGAAACACAGGTGAAAGAATATGTAGACTGGCAGTGAAGTTGACAATAGCTAGAACAACTAATGCAACACCACACAACTTTAAGCATTTTTAAGAATCGATGAACTCCATCTCCGATCTGAAGGATCTTGTCTTTTCTGGCTTCCACGATCTTAAGTCCAATCTCATCGATCGCTCTCACTCTGAGATCCTCAAGGATCTCGAGGCTTCTCATTCTCGCCTGTTCAAGCACTTTAAGGTTCGCTTCTTCTTCTTCTTCTTCTTCTTCTTCTTCTTCCTCCTCTCTCTCTCTCTCACACACACATACACAATAGAAATATTTTACCGTTTCTGTTTGGTTGACAGATTATATCAGTTTACGATCTTAACTTTTGAAATATTCCAGCTTGACTATTTCCATTTTAGACATTGCATACCTTTAAAGCTTTTAACTTCCATACTATCATTCGTTAGTGACAGTATGCTTCCAGATCTGTGGTCTTTGATGACCGACTCCTTCCAGATCTGTGGTCTTTAATGAGTCATTTTTGTTTTCTTTTTTGATAAATTACCATGAGACTCTCTAGATCTAGAGTTTCTCTGCGTTATATCTATGAATTTGGCACTAAATTTGGATTTTTCGTCGTTACCTATGTTTGGCTGGTAGATCGTTGTGTGAATTTTACAAATAGATTCATATATAGTCGTCCACCATTCGGTTCCTATTGATTTCGGTGTTAGAAAATTTTGCATAAGATGTTGTTGCTCTTTTTAAGGACTTGTTTCAATTCAAAGATCCAAACATGGACGGGGTCATGAATCTGCCACCCCCTTTCCCTTCATTGTACTGCATTCCTTACTTGATCAGTGAGTTTTTTTTCACTTTGAATATATTGTTTCTTTTTTCTTTCGGTATTTATTGATGCGTTCTTTTGACTGAGTTTTCATCTTATTAAGTTGTGGTTTTAAGTACTTCGTTCTGGGGCCAAGTTCGTATTTCTCGATATGCTTTGCTTTCTGGTCGATCGCTGTGTCCAAGATCGTTCCTTTCTTTATCCAAGTTGTAGGTGCCCTTGAAACTTTTTTTTTTCTTTCGTCTCTCTTGTTTGATGTTTCTTGTTTTCCCTGGGCTTTGGTTTTTCTCTAATCAATTTTTGAAATGTGGTCTTTTAACTTGGAACCTTTAATGTGTTCTTACCAACTCAGAAGTTAAAACCCATTTCTCTTGAAGAAGATAAGCTTCAACTTTCATGTCTTGTGCATTTTTTCTTATTATAGCCTATTCAAGGTTGTGAAAAATTAGGTCCAATTAGGAGACAGTTGAGTCGTACAGTTACCTGATTTCCTACTATAACTTCTTTGGCTCTTTTAATCTTCAAACTTTTTCATAATGCTAGTGTTAATCAAAAGGTTTCTTAATTGCTTGTTTGTGGATTTCATCTTGGGTAGAATTAAGGCCTTCATTATCGCACCATATTAGTTAATGACAATAATATAGTAGTCTAGTTTTCTTGTTTACTTGTAATGTTCAAAATATTTCTCATGGGAAAACTTCTGCAAATGGTGCCTCGGGTAGTATAGAAAAGCTTCTCAAGTGGTTGCAACAGGTAAGCCCGCTTCTCATTTCTCTGTTATGAGATCAAGCCTATTTCTGATATTGTTTCTTCCTCGGTTGTCTGTTCAGCTGGTGCAAATGGACGTATGGTGCCATCTCTAGTGTGCTTGTATTGTGTGGTAACAACATTTTATCATACTTTTAATTGCGTCTTGTGTGGGAACTATATCAGATATTTTCTTTGGGTATATTTTATTTTATTTTATTTATTTACTTATTTAATTTTATAAAATAACTTTATAATTTTATTTCTTATTTATGTATTTATTTCAATTTTATTTAGATAGTCTTTTAGCATGTCAGTTTTATTTATCTACTCTTTAACTTGCATCACTCTTTTATTGTCACATCTACATGTGGATCTACCGAAAACAGCCTCTCTACTATGTAGGGGTAAGGCTGCGTACCATCAGACCTCCCCAGACTCCACTTTATTGTGGGACTTCGGACTGGGTGATGATAATGATAATGATGATTTGGTTATTCCTACTATTTTATTGGAAATAATAGCCTTACTACTATTCAGAAAGATTACTTTAATTTTTCTAGTGGATTAGGATCCTATTCAAATATAGTTGATCTTAAGTTTGCTCAACAAACTAACTAAACTTAAATTAGCTATATAACAACTTTATCAATCACATCCCATATAACTCTAAATCCGTTAAGTGACAACTATTACCAAAGCATATCTTATATGGTATTCTTAACCCTGCCTCTAATTTTATGTGATCATGAGTTTACTCATTCAAATCACATGAATTTAGTTAAATAGATCTCATTATCATAAGACTAAATATTTTCGAGTAAAAGCGACCTTGAGTTTGCCCAACAAGCATAACAATAAACAGAACTCTGGTTTATTCTTATAACGATGAAAGGTAACAATCACATTCTCAACATGTACTTAATATTTAAATGAGGGATTTATTTTGTTTGTCTCATCAAATATAAAATTGCATGTAAACTATCGCACATATAAAACATACATTTTAACTTGCATCTAATATATTTATCAAACATATATATAAAGTATTCAACTTATAAACCCATAATCAAATTACATGCATGAAACATCAAGCTTTGTCTGATTCAATTAAACTTTAATTAGAATTACAAATAATTATAATTAAATATCAATTATGCCCAAATAAGATCAAATATCCCATATTAATCTTTATTTATTAAATATCTCATATTTAATCATAAAGTTTCTTAAACTTTATAATCAAGTCCAACTTGATTGAAAATATCTTTGCTCTTTTCAACCTGTTCTTTATGTGTGACTCATTAGGTTCCCAAATATATTGGTAATGATTATGAATCATAATTCTAATTCATAATTAGAATTAGATAAATTAAAATTTCTTTTAATTTATCTTTAATTCTCCAATTAAACAATTTATAACCATAGATCAAGATTGGTATCTAGTAACGCGTTATGACCACCCAAGTATTTAGGAATGTCAAAGTGATTTTGACTAACCTTTTCATGCATGATTTTTCCGTATAATTTAATCCCTTCATCATACAATGTTTCGATTAGATATGGAGCATGGAATTAATGTCTACTCTATTTTGAGTCCAATCATATTAGTTCTCCGTCATTAGTTATCGATTCAATTAATGATATTTGTAAAGTATTTACAAAGCGTCATTCCACCTTGACCAAGGATTTCTCGAATCAATACTAATTGAGAACAACGAAGCATTCTTCCTAATTACTTTAGAATGATAAATCCTATCTTGATCACACAACTACCTCTATATAGATCATGCTACATATAACGACTACCGATTAAAGGACCAATGATTAAATAGGTTATAAGTAGTACCAAAATATAACAATCCGTATACAAGATAACTTTGGTGACTTCAAGTCAAATGATCACTTATACAATCATCACAATGAAAATTTCATAAACAAATAAGTAATATTCCAAATGGATTTCTCATGCCGGGTCTGTTCAGTGAACTTGTCTTCTAACAAGTGCACACACATTCGTTTAAGTATCTTTATATTTTAGCCTATGAGATCAATTACTTCTTTCATAAAAAAAACAAAATGTATGCTAGTCTTTTTATGTTCTATTAATGTCCAATCTTAACAGAACAATAACTAGAAACATTTAGGAATAATATATAAATGCCATATGAATCTCATTATTATTTTATTTGTAATATACAATTATTCCATGGACTTTATCATATACATCTAAACATATACAACATAAAGAATGTCTTTAAATAATTTGTCACTAAACTACAACTAAAGCAATTGGCTGTAGGGCATAAATCAACAGGTTAACCTATTGTTGTCAAACAGAATGTGGAATGGTTATTATCTGGCTAAGATCAGTGAGCAGTCTTAAACAATTTTAGCTATCAGGATTATCCACATCAGAATTATCCATAAGAACTCAAGAGTGTGAAACCTGAATATGGTCTACTTTAAGTACTTTTAGTGTTTGTAGTCCTGAACATTTGAGTGATTTTGCATGTCAAAATGGAGTATACCAAGATGATTAGCAAGAAGCTACAACTTACCCTTTTAGCACGAGCTAAATCGTAAAGGGGCTATGGTTCATCCTTTCCACTAGAAAGTGCACTGAGCACTATAACATTGTCAGCTTGGCCCGTCTTGAGTAAGTGATTAAGATATTCAAATTCTTCTTCGATTCTCCTTTTTTCTAAATCATATAGCGACTTCGCCATTATCCACATTGATTCCAAGTAAGTTACTGATGAATAGGTGCATTCCAGGTTGAAACTTACCGATACGCATATGTCACGCCTTC
Source organism: Erythroxylum minutifolium (assembly GCA_027123815.1). Classification (NCBI taxonomy): domain Eukaryota; kingdom Viridiplantae; phylum Streptophyta; class Magnoliopsida; order Malpighiales; family Erythroxylaceae; genus Erythroxylum; species Erythroxylum minutifolium. Next base: position 5,736 of record JAOTJB010030659.1, read on the forward strand.
ATTTCATTTCATTATATATATTATATCTTATTTTATTATAAATTTTCATCTTAAACAATAGAGTAATATTACATTTTTTCTATTTTATTAATAACTGCCTAATTAAACATAGCCTTAAGATTTTTAAATGAAATACTGATAGGATTATTAATTTAAGATTTAAATTGAACTATTTCAAAATATTAAATTTTATTTTAAATATTACAATATGTTTGATTTAAATTACATTCTACTTAATTTAAAGAATTAATACTATAGTTATTAATTCTTTCTCATTATTTGTCATAATTGTAATAATAATTTAAGTAGTTAGATTTGACTTAGAATAATAATTTATTATAATTATCATGAATTATTAATTTAAATCAAATTTTGATTAGTTCGGTCGATCTCAATTGAATTATTATATTAGTAACATTTGACTAATTCACATCTAATATTTATATTATATATGTCTCATTATTATTATTTTAATCAAAGTCTAATAAAATGTGTTTTTTTAGAAAAATTAAAAACTAAAAAGAGTTTTTTCGAAAATTTTATATAATTTTTTCTAAAAATGTAAACTATAGAGAATATCTGCGCCTTTACTCGTGTTCAAATTATGTTGCATTAATATGGCTCAAAAAACTCATTAATTCAATTATTACCATGCATTAAGATTAATTATGATAGGTTTAATTTACTTACATATAAGAAAAAATGGATAGAAAGGAAAAAAAAAACCTTATAACCGCATATTTTAACTACGAAGCATCCACCCAACTTTTTTATATACACGAAAAAAAGAAATTATCATTCACAGTGGTCGAATCTTATTCATTTCCAACCTAAGTAGTACAAAGTTACAAGTCAACACTCGAATCTTATTTTATGGCATCATATGCATACTCAAGCCCCCGTTACAACTCAAACGAAAAAAAGAAATCCACACTCACATTACGAACAAGTGAATTACTATATATAACTCAAGGATATGTTTTTCCAGCAACCTTGGATGCTTCAGTGGTGGAACTTTCAACAGCAGCAGCATCAGAACCACTTTTTAGTTGCTATGTTTTTATTGGTGGTTTTAGAGGTATCAACAACTCCGGCGCCAGCCACTCCGGCATTAGTATGGCCAGTTTTAATATTGGTAGCTGCAGCACTCGAGCTATGAACAGAAGTGGCCCTACCAATGCCGGTAGCTCCAGTATTTGTAACCGTAGCAGTAGAGGTATCAACTAGGGAGGTGGCAATACCAGTGCCTACAGCTCCAATATTTGTGCCTCCAACAACACCAGCACCGGCCGATGAAGAAACAACAGCAGCGGAGGTGTTAGTGCTAGTCATGTTGGTGATACAGGTAGAAGTAGCATGATATTTGGGGTGATCACAAGAGAAAGTAATGCTCATCTTCATGACAGCATGACACTCAGAGCACAGAAGCTGAGATGGGATGTAAAGTAAGCCAGGTGGGTATTCAACCTGAGATGGAGGAGGTTTGACCTTTCTGAGTTCCTGATAGTAAGCTACGAAAGCTGTTGCAAAGTCACCGGTTGTTCGTTCCTTCCGTCGAGAAAATTCGTCAAACGTTTCCTTTACTAGAGATCCATGTCCATAGAGCTTAATTTCTGATCCTTGGCAAAGCATAGCCCATTCGGTTTTGCTATAGCTCAGAAGCTTTTGGATTCCAATCAAAATTGTGTCTGTTTCGGCAGTAACACCAACTTGAATTTTGGATAAGAGCATACTTTCCAGCCTCAGCTTAAATTGTTTCTCTCCAATTAAGCAGTAGCCATCTTGCTTTTGAGTTATTTCGGACATGGTATTGCTGAATTGTTGTTCTGTGAAGCTGTTACTAACGCAGACGACCATAAATTCATGCTTTGTCCTTACTGCTGATTGTATGATTTCCTTCACCTTGTTCATGTCGTTGCCTCCAAATAGGAAAATTAACTCCTGATTCGTAATCTAACCAGCAAAAGATCGAAGATTGTAACTTCAGGTAATCTCCTTAAAGAAAAGAAAACATAAAAGAGTTCAAACTCAACTTACCCAATTCCATATGATTGATTGGCTGGTCAGAACGCTCTGGATGAGGATGTCGAGCTTCCATGTCTGTTGCATCCAAAGTTCTTCCTGTCTAGAAATAGCGAAAGGGAAGGCATCGGCTCCCCAAATCTGGACCATATGGAATGCGTCAGAACAACTCAACTTCCCCTTATGATCAAACACAACAAGCATAGGTTTGCTTCCAAACTGCCACTTATTCTTCACGAACTTAACCGCCACCGTATGCAACGACTTCGGATTGCCGATTGTGTACCATGGCATCAAAGCTTGGAGGCTGTTAAACTTACTAAAAGCAGCTTCAGTCCACTGTTCTATGATTGGGATCCACACAATTTCACAAGCAGACTTGTGCTTTTCGTAAACACTAATGATGTTTGTGATCTCAACTTTTGATATCTCCACGCTTGAGAAGAACATGAGCACGTTCTTTCTTGCTAAATTTAGCTCATTGATTGAAATCTGTAAATGAAATGCGTAATATACAGTAATCAACGGCTATTCAGTAGAGATCTGTGATCTATGAAATGAATACATATCATTAGGAACAAACCGTAGTAGCAGTAGAAACAGAAGAAGGACGGTGGATCAGATCCAATGGTCGGCGATCAGTACCACAAAGTATCTTTTTGAGAACAACGGTCGTGGTATACGATTGATTGGTTTTCTCGAAGTACATCACAAGTTCTTGGTAGAAGAAGTCATTCATTACTGCATCCATAAGACCATCACAAATCAATCGTATTTTCTTAAACAAGGTTTTTGATGAAAGAGTAAGCAATAACCAACCTATGTCGGAATTGCAGTAGAACAAAAGCTCTTTCAGAGTTTCATACGTTGTGATCAGTTGCTGAGCACATCCTGATAGATCTTCTTCCATGAATCTAAGTACAGAAACCATGAATAAAGGTGTAATGAAACGAAAGTAGAAGCGTGAAAGGACAAGAGCTATGGCTTACCGAAATTCATGGCCGAGGGCGGTACTCTGAGTACCTACAGAACTTGTAATGTTACTAATATAAACAGAGCAAGCCACGATGCTCTTCACCGTCCTGTAGGTAGCAATTTTGATATGCTCCAAAGCATAGGCAAATGCTTGAATTTTCGAAATTTTGAGGACCCGTTTTAGCTCCTGGAACTCAAGAACACGCTTGGCCAAATTTACCATGGCCGTGATCAGCCTACTTAGGGTCTTATTACCGGACAAATTAGGCAAGCCTTTAAGTTTGGCAATTGATTCTGCAAGTTCATCAGTTGAATGAATCCTGTCGATGAGCAGAAAACTTCCATAGTTCACAGCAAAAGCTGCCAAGCTCAACACAAGCTTCACATCCCAGTCATAGGTTCCAAGCATGTTGAATATTGTGAGTTCTTTGGTATCAGAATCAGCCTTGCTAAAGGCCTTGCAAGAGATCTGAAAATCCATTCATTGAAATATACGCTTTTAGGAAATCTAACCCAACGTTTGATCTGCAGCTAACATCGAATAAAACTGACCTCGCAGGACACCCGATTGATGAGGGAGGACAGTTCAGACTGTACAGCAGCGTGTGTAACGTCCACCTGTAGTTTCAAAAGGAATGATCGCGCACTGGTATATATAATTAATAATATCAGCTCATGAAGTTAAAAAAAGTACGTACTTGCACTTTGGGATCAAAGATGTTCTCAACGATGAGCAGAAGCGGTGCAACGTCAACTTCTATGGAGATATCAGCACAATGGGTTGCCTTAATTTTGTCCATCTGAGCAATCTGAGGAGGTATTAGGTTGTTAGGGACGGCCATAGTTGCAAATAACCAAGGTAGTAGGAATGAACAGAAGAAGATTTGGGACAAGAGAGGAAATCCTGAGCGAGATCACTTAAGGTCGTTGTGTCTTTGTTGCTAAATACGTAAGCCTATTTATAGGAATTCCAAGTTCAATGTGGACAAAAGTTTCGAAAATATCATTTATCTTTTAGATATAATAAAATAAGTTGGTTTTTAACTATCGGTGACAGGCAAAAATAAAACTATCTTTCCATATAACAGGACCCCAGTAAGAGGTTCTTTGCCTTTTGGTGGGACAAACATCGTCTGTGCATCTTGGAAAAATGTGTGCATGAATGGTTTCTTAAAAAAATGGATGAAATAAATTAAAAAGAGAAGAGTTGATGAGTAAACAAATTAAGATGCTGACGCTTGTACCATGACATGTGTGAGCTGACGATCTGCCGTGGATCGTAACGCAAGCCAAAAAGTCAAATCTTAATTATTAATATCTTTTTATATAGTTTTCCTAATTATAATCTATATATTATCTAGAATTAGTCGAGAGATGATAACCACTTAATTTAAAATAATATTTTACTTAAAAATTTTAATATGAAGTCCTTATTCTGTTACACAAAGTTTAATATATTTGATTTTATTTAAATCTTCAGTATCTAATTGTTTCTCTTTAATTTAATTAAAGGTTTAGAGATAAATTGTGAAAAATATCAATTTTCTTTTAAATATAATAAAATAAAATTTTTTCTTTTAACTATTATTGAATTAGGTAAAAATAAAACAACAATTCAAAATATCTTTACATATAAATTTTTTATTTTCAATATCAAATGTCATAATTTTGTATTAAAAATTAAAGATTTTATCATTTTT
>JAOTJB010030677.1:0-10431 GCA_027123815.1 Erythroxylum minutifolium
CTAGCGACCATTCTGATGGGTTGTTTTACCCCTAAGTTGACTAGCGATCATTCTAATGAGCTGTTTTCCCACCGAAGTTTCCCAGCGGGTTGTTTTTCCAACTAACGTTGCCTAGTGACCGTCCCAATGGGCTATTTTCCCCACCGTAGGTGCATAGTGACCATGCCAGTCGCTACAAACTAAAGGCAAGCAAACTTGTTGTTTTCCCCACGTAAGGTGTGCCAATAGGTTGTTTTTCCCACCAAAGGTGCCTAGCGTCCTTCGTAACGGTTGTTTTACCTACTGAAGGTGCCTAACAGATTGTTTTACCCACTGAATGTATGCCAATGGACTGTTTTTTCCATCGACTATATCTAGTGACCGTGCCAATGGAATGTTTTGCCCACCAAATGGGCGTAGCGATAGTGCCAAAGGTCTGTTTTGCCCACCGAATGTTTTCCAACAGGCTATTTTGCCCATCAAAGGTGTGCCAACGGTTTTTTCCATCGAAAGTGCTTGGTGACCATGGCAATAGACTGTTTTGCCCAGTGAAGTTATGCTAATGGGCTGTTTTTCCTATTGAAGTTGCCTAGCGTCCATGTCAATGAGCTATTTTACCCATCGAAGGTGCACAATAGGTTTTTTTTCCTACCAAAGGTGCCTAGCAACCGTGCCAATGATTGTTTTGCCCACCGATGCCAATGCGCTATTTTACCCTCCCATGGTGCCTAGCAACCGTGCCAATGGGGTCTTTTTTTGCCGAAGTTGTCTAGCATCCATGCCAATGGGCTATTTTCCCAAGAGAAGGTGACTAACGACTGTTCCAACGGTTTGTTTTCCCACAAAAGGTGACTAGTGACCTTTCCAACAGGCTCTTTTGCCAACGAAGGTGACTAACGACCATTCCAACGTGTTGTTTTCCCATCGAAGATGCCCAACAGATTGTTTTTCCACTAAATGTTCCTAGCTAACATGCCGAAGGGGTGTTTTGCCCATCGTAGGTGCCTAGTGACCGTGCCAACGAGTTTACCTACCAACTTAGAGCATGCAAATATGTTATTTTTCCCACCGAAGGTGTGCCAACTAGCTGTTTTTTGCACCAAAGGGACTTAGCATCCTTGCCAACAGCTGCTGTACCCACCGAAGGAGCCGAACGGGTTGTTTTCCACCAACTATGCCTAGTGACTGTGCCAACATAATGTTTTGCCCACTAAAGGTGCCCAAAGGGCTGTTTTCCAACTGAATGTGCCTAGCGACAGTATTAAAGGTCTGTTTTACCCACCGAATGTGTGCCAATGGGCTGTTTTGCCCACAGAAGGTTTCCCAACAAATGTTTTTTCCACCGAATGTGCTTGGTGATAATGGAAACAAGCTGTTTTGCCCAGTGAAGCTGTGTCAATGGGCTGTTTTTCCCACTGAAGTTGCCTAGCGTCCATGCCAATGAGTTGTTTTACCCACGGAAGGTACACAACCCGCTATTTTTCCCACCGACGGTGCCTAGCAACCATGCCAATAGGCTATTTTATCCATTGAATGTGCCTAGCAATGGTGCCAACTGGCTGTATTGCCCACCGATGCCAATGGGCTGCTTTACCCACCAAAGGTGCTTAGCAATCATGCCAATAGGTCTTTTTTTGCTGAAGTTACCTAACGTTCGTAACAATTGGCTATTTTACTGATAGAAGGTGACTAGTGACTGTTCCAATGGGCTGTTTTCTACTGAAGTTGACTAGCGACTGTTCCAACGAGCTCTTTTCCCATCGAAAATGACTAGTGACCATTCCAACGGGCTGTTTTCCCATCGAAAATGCCCAATGAATAGTTTTTCCACCAATAGTGCCTAGCAAATGTGCCAAAGGGCTGTTTTTCCAGCGTAGGTGCCTAGCTAACTTGTCAACGGGCTTTTTTAAACATCGAAGGTGCCCAACGGGTGGTTTTTCCCATTGAGGGTGCCTATCAACCGTGCCAATAGGTTATTCTGCCTACCGAAGTTACCCAATGGGCTGTTTTTCCCACCGAAGCCTCCTAACCACCTTGCCAATGGGCTGTTTTGCCCACCGACGATGCCAAATGACCATGCCATCAGGTTGTTTTGACCACCGAGGGTGCTTAGCCAACATGCCAAAGAGCTATTTTGCCAACTGTAGGTGCCTAGCTACTGTGCCAATGGGCTCTTTTTCCCACCGACGACACTTAGCAACTCTGCCAACAAGCTGTTTTCCCACTAAAGGTGACTAGTGACTGTTCCAACGGGCTTTTTTCCCCCTAAGTTGACTTGCGATCATTCCAACAGGCTGTTTTATCTTCCGAAGATGCCCAACGGGTTGTTTTGTCCACCAATGGTGCCCAGGGACTGTGCCAAGAGGCATTTTGTGCTCCAAAGTTACCTAGTGACCATGGTAAAGGGTTGTTTTGCCTACCGATGGTACCCAGCGATCGTGCCAATAGTCTATTTTATCCTCCGAAGTTGCCTAATGACCATGCCAATAGGCTATTTTGCCTACCGAATGTGCCCATTGAGCTATTTTTCCCACCGAAGGGGCCTAGCAGTCATGCCAATAGGATGTTTTGCCCATCGAAGGTGCTTAGCTACTGTGCCAATAGGCTATTTTGCACACCAATAGGTTGTTTTTCCCATCAAGATTACCTAGCGATCGTGCCAATGAGTTGTTTTACACACCGAAGGTGTCTAGTGATCGTGCCAGCGGATTGGTTTACCAGCCAAAGGTGCCCAATGGGTTGTTTTGCCCACCGTTGATGCCTAGCGACCATGTCAACAGATTGTTTTGTCCTTCAAAGTTGCCTAGTGACCATGCAAAAGGGTTGTTATGCCCACATATGGTACATAGTGACCATGCCCACATATGGTCGCTAGGGTTATTTTTCCAACTGACGTTGCCCAGCGACCGTCCCAATGGGTTGTTTTCCCCATCGTAGGTGCCCAGCGACCATGCAAACGGACTTATTTACCAACCAAAAGCATGTAAATGTGTTGTTTTTCCCACCGAAGGTGTGCCAACTGGTTGTTTTTCCCACCAAAGGGGCTAGCGTCCTTGCCAACGACTGTTTTACCCACTGATGGTGCTAAACGGGTTGTTTTGCCTACTGAAGGTATGCCAATAGACAAATTTTTCCACTGACTATGTCTAGCAATCGTGCCAACGAGATGCTTTGCCCATCAAAGTTGCCTAGCAACCATGCCAACGGGCTGTTTTACCCACCAATGGTGCCCAATTGGTTGTGTTGCCCACCGATGGTGCCTAATGACTATGCCAACAGGCTTTGCTGTACTTCAAAGTTGCCTAGTGTCCATGCCAAAGTGTTGTTTTGCCCACCGATGGTGCCTAGCTATCATGCCGATGAGCTATTTTGTCCTCCAAAGTTGCCTAGTGACTATGCCAACGGGCCATTTTGGCCACCGAATGTGCCCATTAAGTTGTTTTTCCCATCAAAGAGGCCTAGCGGTCGTGCCAACGGGATGTTTTGCACATCGAAGGTGCCTAGCGACCATGTCAACGGGTTGTTTTACCCATCAAAGGTGCCCGATCGGTTGTTCTTCTTGGCGAGGGTGGCTAGTGACCATGCCAAAGGGTTGTTTTGCCTATCAAAGGTGCCTAACGACCATGTTAAAGGGTTGTTTTGCCCACCGAAGGTGCGCTAATGAATTACTTTTTCCACTGATTGTGCCTAATGACTATACGAAAGCGTTCTTTTTCCCACCGAAGGTGCCCAGTGACTTTGTCAATAGGTTGTTTTTCCCGCCTAAAGGGTCCAACAACTGTGCCAATGGGTATTTTTTCCCAACAAAGGTTCTTAGTGACTATGCCAATGGGCTATTTTGCCTATCAAAGGTGGCTAGTGACCACACCAACCGATTGTTTTACCTATCGAAGGTGCCCAACTGGCTGTTTTTCCCACCAAAGCTACCTAACGACCATGCCAACGGACTATTTTGCCCATAAATGGTGCCTAACGGGCTGTTTTGCCCATCGAAGGGACATAGCGGCCGTGCCTACAGGTTGTTTTGCCTGCTGAAAGTGCCTAGCAATTTTTTACTCATCAAAGGCGCCTAGCGACCGTGCTAATAGGTTGTTTTGCCTACCAAAGGTGGCCAAAGGGTTGTTTTTCCCACCAAGGGTGGCTAGAAATAGTGCCAACGAGTTATTTTGCCAACCAAAGATGCCTAGTGACAGTACTTATGGGTTGTTTTTCCATCGAAGGTTCCTAGCCACCGTGTCAACGGTTTGTTTTACTCACCAAAGTTTCCCAACGGACTGTTTTTCCCATTAAATTTTTCCTAGCAATCGTGCCAACTGGATGTTTTACCCATTGAAGCTGCCCAATGAGCTGGTTTTCCACCAAAGGGGCCTAGTAGTCGTGCCAACGGGCCGTTTTGCCCACTAAAGGTGCCTAGTGACCATGCCAACAGGTTCTTTTGCCTACCGAGGGGCCAATCGTGCCAACGGACTATTTTCACGTTAAAGATGTGCCAACGGGCTGTTTTTCCAATAAAGTTGCCTAGTGACCATTCCAACAGGCTATTTTGCCGACCGTAGGTGCCTAACAGGCTATTTGGACCCCTGAAGGTGCCTAGTGACCATGACAATAGGCTATTTTGCCCATCCAAGGTACCTAGTAACTATGTCAATGGGCTGTTTTACCCACCGAGGGTGCCTTGCCACCAGGTCAACAGGTAGTTTTGCCTACCAAAAGATCCCAATAGGTTGTTTTTTCCATCGATGATGCCTAGTAATTGTGCCAACAGGTTGTTTTGCACACCGAAATGCCTAGCAACCTTGCCAATGAGCTGTTTTTCCCATTGAAGGGTCCTAGCGACTGTGCCAACGGGCTATTTTTTCCATCGAAGGTGCCCAATTAGCTATTTTTCCTAAGAAAGGTGCTTATTGACCTTACCAACGGGCTATTTTATCCACCGAAAGAGCCTAGCAATGGTGCCAAGGGGCTGTTTTGCCCACAGATGCCAACAGGCTATTATACCCATCCAAGATGTCGAGCGGCTGTGCCAACTGTTCGTTTTTTCACAAAAGTTACCTAGCGTTCGTGCTAACAAGCTTTTTTACCCACTGAATTTTCAGTTGTTTTTCCCGAAGGGTGCCTAGAAACTGTGCCAAGGGGTTGTTTTGCCCATAGAAGGTGACTAGCGACCATTCCAATGGGTTGTTTTCCCATCGAAGGTGACTAAGAACTGTTCTAAGGGGCTCTTTTCCCACCAAAGGTGACTAGCGACCATCCCAGCAAGATTTTTTACCCATCGAAGGTGTGCCAATGGGATGTTTTTCCAATCGAAGGTACATAGTGACCTTGCCAACGGGTTGTTTTGCCAATCAAAGGTGCCCAACGGGTTGTTTTTCCCCACTGAAGGTGCATAGCCACCGTGCCAATAGGCTATTTTACTAATTGAAGGTGCCCAATGGATTGTTCTCCCACCGAAGGTGCCTAGCGACTGTGCCAATAGGCTATTTCGACTATCAAAGGTACCCAACGATCGTGACAACAGGCTATTTTGCCCAGCCTAAGTGCCTAACAGCCATGCGTATAGGTTGTTTCACCTGCAGAGGGTGCCTTGATGCTATGTCAACGGGTAGCTTTGCCCATTGAAGGAGCCCAACAGGTTGTTTTTTTCATCAAGGGTGCCTAACAACCATGCCAATAGGTTGTTTTGCCTATTAAAGTGCCTAATACCGTGCCAACAAATTGTTTTGCCTGCTGAAGATGACTAGTGACTGCGCCAATGGACTGTTTTACCAACTGAAAGTGCCCAACGGGCTGTTTTTCCCACCAAAGGTGCCCAATTGGCTGTTTTTCCCACCGAAGGTGCCTAGTGACCTTACTGACAGGCTGTTTTTTCTACCGAAGGTGCCCAAGGGGTTGTTTTTCCCTCCTGAGGGTGCCTAGTAACCCTGCCAACGGGTTGTTTTGCCTAGAGAAGGTGACTAGCGACCGTTCAAAGGGGCTCTATTCCCACTAAAGGTGACTAGCGATTATGCCAATGGGCTTTTTCACCCATTGAAGGCATGCAAACATGTTGTTTTGCCCATCAACGATGCTCTAATGCATTGTTTTTTCCACCGAATGTGCTTAGCGACCATGCCAACAGACTGCTTTATCCACCGAAGGTGTAGCAATTGGCTATTTTCCTACAAAAGGTGCCTAACGACTGGGCCAACAGGTTGTTTTGTCTAACCAAAGTGCCTAGCAATTGTACCAAAGGTCTATTTTGCCCACTGAAGGTATACCAACAGGTCATTTTTCTATTAATTTTGCCAAGTTACCATATCAACGGATTGTATTGCCCACCAAAGGTGTGCCAATGGGTTGTTTTTCCCACGAAAAGCACCTAGCAAACGTGCCAACAGGCTGTTTTGTCTATCGTAGGTGCCTATCAACCGAGCCAATGGGCTTTTTTACTCACCGAAGGCATGGAAACGTACTATTTTGCCCAACAAAGGTGTGCCAACACAATGTTTTTCCCACCCAATATGCCTAGTGACTGCGCCAATGAACTATTTTGCTCGTCAAACATGTGCCAACTAGTTGTTTTTCCCACCAAAGACACCTAGCGACTTGGCTAACAGGCTGTTTTATGAACCCAAGGTGCCTAGCGACAGTGCCAACGGGCTATTTTGCCCACCCAAGGTGCATAGCAACTGAATCAATGGACTGTTTTGATCACCAGGGGTGCCTAGTGACCATGCCAATAAGTTGTTTCACCCACCGAAGGTGCCCAACAGATTTTTTTCCCACCGAAGGTGCTTAGGGACAATACCAACGAGTTGTTTTACCCACCAAAAGTTTCTAACGACCATGCCAACTGTCTGTTTTGCCCACCGATTGTGCCCAATGAGTTGTTTTTTGCCACCGAAGGGGCCTAGCGGTCGTGCCAACGAGATGTTTTGCCCATTGAAGGAACCTAGTGACCGTGCCAACGAGCTTTTTTACCCATCAAAGATGCCCAACGAGCTATTTTTCCCAACGAGGGAGGTTAGAAATAGTGCTAACGGGTTTTTTTCTACCGACTGTGCCTAGTGACCATGTCAATGAACTGTATTGCCCACCGAAGGTGTGCCAATGGGTTGTTTTTCCCACCAAAGGTGCCTAGTGTCCTTGCCAATGCATTTTTTACCCATCGAAGGTGCCCAACGTGTGTTTTTCCTACTGAGCATGCCTAAAAACTGTGCGACTGTGCCTACTAAAGGTGCCTAACGGGCTGTTTTCCCATCGAAGATGCCCATCGCGCTATTTTTCCACCAAAGATGCCTAGCAAACGTGCCAAAGGGCTTTTTTCCACCATAACTGCCTAGCTACTATGCTAATGGGCTATTTTTCACATTGAGGGTGCCAAACAACCATGCCAACGGGCTGTTCTACCCACCGAAGGTGACTAGAGACTGTTCCAACGGGCTATTCTTCCCCTCCCCCCCCCGAAGGTGACTAGTGACCATGCCAATGGGCTATTTTCCATCAAATGTGACTAGCTACTATTCCAAAGGGTTGTTTTCCCCTAAGTTGACTGGCGATCAATCCAACGAGCTATTTTCCCACCAAAGGTTACCAACAGGCTCTTTTTCCACCAAAGATGCTCAACGAATGTGCCAACGGATTGTTTTGCCCACCATAGGTGGCTAATGACTATGCCAACAAGCTTTTCTACCCACCGAAGGCATGCCAACGTGTTGTTTTGGCCATTGATGGTGTGCCAACTAGCTATTTTTCCCACCAAAGGTATCTAGCGACTAGGCCAACCGGCTTTTTTACAGACCCAAGGTGCCCAGCGACCGTGCTAAAGGATTATTTTACCCACCCAAGGTGTATAGTGATTGAGGGAAGGAGCTATTTTGCCTACCGAGGGTGGCTAGTGACTATGCCAATAAGATATTTTACCCGAAGAAGGTGACCAACGGGTTGTTTTGCCCACCAATGGTGCCTTGCGAGCATGTCAGCAGACTGTTTTGTCCTCCAAAGTTGCCTAGTGAACATGGCAAAGGGCTGTTCTACCTACCGATGGTGTCTAGTGACCATATCAATGAGATATTTTCTCCTCCAAAGTTGCCTAGTAACCATCCCAATGGGCTATTTTGTGCACTAAATGTGCCCATTGTGTTGTTTTTCCCATCGAAGTGGTCTACCGGTCGTGCCAATGGGATTTTTTACCCATTGAAGGTGACTAGCGACCGCGCCAATGGGCTGTTTTATCCACCAAAGGTGCCCAATGGGTTGTTTTGCCCACTGATGGTGTCTAGCGACCGTGCCAATAGGCTACTGTGTCCTTCAAAGTTGCCTAGTGACCATGCCAACTGGCTATTTAGCCCATCGAATGTGCCCATTAAGTTGTTTTTCTGATCGAAGATGCCTAACAGTCGTGCCAACGGGATGTTTTACCCATCAAAGGTGCCTAAAGACTGTGCCAACAGGTTGTATTAGCCACTGAAGGTACCCAACTTATTGTTTTTCCCACTGAAGGTGGCTAGTGACCATGCCAACAGGTTGTTTTGCCCACCAAAGGTGCCTAGCGATTATGTCAATGGGCTGTTTTGCCCACCAAAGGTACGCTAATGCATTGGTTTTTCCACCAATTGTGCCTAGCAACCATGTGAAAGGGTTGTTTTGCTCACCGAAGGCGCCCAGCGATTGTGCTAACAGGCTATTTTGCCTATCCAAGGTGCCTAGTGACCTTGCCAACCAGTAGTTTTGCCCAACAAAGGTGCCTAGTGACCCGACGAACTGGCTGTTTTGCCCATCAAAGGTACCTAACGACCGTGCCAACAGGCTGTTTTACCCATTGAAGGTGGCCAGCTGGCTATTTTTCCCACCAAAGGTGCCTAACAACTGTGCCAATCAACTATTTTGCCCATAAATGGTGCCCAACAGGCTATTTTTCCCACGAAAGGTGCCTAGTGGTGTTGCCAACGGGTTGTTTCACCCACCGAAGGTGTCCAATGGGTTGTTTTGCCCACCAAAGGTGCCTAGCAATTGTGTGAATGGGCTATTTTGCCAACTAAAGGTGCCTAGAAATTGTAACAATGGGCTATTTTACCCATCGAAGGTGCCCAATGGGTTGTTTTTCCTACTGATGGTGCCTAGCAACAGTACCAATAGGTTGTTTTTACCCAGTGAAGGTGTGCTAATGGGCTATTTTTCCTACCGAAAATGCCTAGCGATCATGCCAACGAGCTATTTTACCCACTGATGGGGCCTAATGAGTTGTTTTTCCATCGAAGGGACATAGCGGCCTTACCAACGGGTTTTTTTGTACAGCAAAGATGCCTAGCAATGTTTTCCTATCAAAGGTGCCTAGTGACCATGCCAACAGATTATTTTGCCCACCAAAATTTCCCAACACCTGTGCCATTGGGCTGTTTTGCCCATCAAAGCTACCTAGTAATCGTGCCAACGTGTTGTTTTTCCATAGAAGGTTCATAGCAACCATGTCAACAGTTTGTTTTACTCACCAAAGTTACCCAATGGGTCATTTTCCCATCAAAGTTTCCCAGTAACTGTGCCAACGGGCTGTTTTGCCCACCGAAGGTGCCCAATGAGCTGGTTTTTTACCGAAGGGGCTTATTGGCCATGCCAACGGGTTGTTTTGCCTATCAAAGGCACCTGGCGACCATGTCAATAGAATCTTTTACCCACTGTGGATGCCTAGATATCATGCCAACGGACTATTCTGGCATCAAAGGTGTGCCAATGGGATGTTTTTCCAACCGGATGTGCCTAGCGATCTTGCCAACGGACTGTTTTGCTAACCGAAGGTGCCCAACGGGTTGTTTTCCCCACTGAAGGTGCGTAGCCACCATGCCGACAGGCTATTTTACCCATCGAAGGTGCCCAACGGGATGTTTTCCCACCCAAGGTGCCTAGCGAACGTGCCAACAGGCTTTTTTGCCTACCCAAGGTGTAACACCCCACTCCTGCCGAACCCGAATCTGATATAGATGGTGATACCCGAATCCGTGCCCCGCGAGGGTGGCTTGTCACATCACTTAACAAAAGTTGGTATAAATTTTTTTAAAACGCTTTACACTTATCACTTATTTGTGCCCACTTTTTTTTGAAACGCTTTGCCTATATAAAAAGAAAGTGGAACATATTACAACACAATGGAAAATCACAACAACTTTTATTAGCCACTTGGGCCCATTTCCAATTACACAATACAATTATTTTTCAAATTTCTCAAAATCAACTGTAATAGTTAAAATACAAATCAGTATAACAAATTGCGGAAAATACAATCAAGTCACTAGACATAATGCAGACGCGAACTGATCCCGACCTCTTCTCTTCTCTCTCCTATGCAACAGATATACTCCCGTCGCCTAACGGGGTATTCTTCTGAGTCCTGAAAAAATAATGCAAATTGGGGTGAGTTTTGCGAACTCAGTGAGGAACCATCATCGATGGTCCACTCAATTCATGCATCACATTAGG
>JAOTJB010030742.1:0-10427 GCA_027123815.1 Erythroxylum minutifolium
TAATGTAATCGTGTGATGTTAAGTAAATTTAATCACTTGCACCATCTATGTCTATCTTTTATAACCAAAATGTAGATAAAATCACTTATGTAATCGTGTGATGTTAAGTTAATTTAATTACTAGCGCCATCTATGTCTATCTTTTATAATCATATTCAAATAAAATCACACCAATGAACTTGTGGATTATCAATTTCATATTTTAGGAAAGGAATGAACTTATGGATTATCAATTTCATATTTTGGGAAAGGATTTTTCTCTTGTAGATATTATTGGTAATTATGTTAGTAAAAATAATGTATCAATTGCATGCTATGTAACTGATAATAATTTGAAACAATGAATCTAATTTGGATTCATACGACGAATTAACTATGTCATTTGGTCTTACTTATTTACTTAATATTTTCATGATGTTTATATCTGTGTTAATGCTAAGGAAATATATCTATGATCTAAACCATATTACTGCCTACCAACCTTTAGGAGAGGTGTAAGAAGATTTAAGCTTTAAATGAAAGTCAATTAAAATTCAATTTGAAATATTCATAATGTTTAGTCGAATGGTGGGAATTTTATGGGAATTTCATAATTCACAAAAATTGTAACATGTTAGAGTTTTGGCTTTTGTATACTTAATTTATAGAGTTGATCATTCTTCATTACATGTTATATGCTAAGTGTTTCTCAATGTTTCATATATTGTTTAGGTGTCTTTGAAAGTTATTTTCTGGATGTTTAATTGGTGTTAGTTCAAGATAGGGTATGTTTTGGAGTTGATAAGCCTAAAGATTATAAGCTCATTTTTGGGACTATATTTTAGGGTTTATTTTTTTGGTGTTTTTCATATAGTTAGAGTAACATTTTTAAGAAGTCTAAATTATAAAATATGGGAGAGGTAAGCTCGTACACATGATAGAGACTTTCTTGGTGCACTACGTAAGACTGGTTTACGTCCTCCATATATATCTGAAGAAATATGGAGTCGTTGGCAGTAGTATTGGACATCATCCGAGGCAATGCCCATTTCAGAGTGCAATTCTGCCAATAGACGTGGAGGACCGGGGAAAGAGTGTCTTTTCGTACACACTGGAGGATCTATTACCCACCAGGAGCATGCAGAGAAACTTGTAAGTATCTACGCTTTAGATTTATATTCTAATTTTTTTAGTTTGTTGTATTTCAATTTAATTTGATGTGTGAATTTTAGAAAGAAATATATGTATATTATAGAGAATGATAATGTTATAAATGTCTGGTGCTATATATGGCTATGTTATTGAGTTACTTTCTTTGTTCAACAGGGGTTAAATATCATAAAAATAGAAAAGACTTTGCCAAAATTTTTTAAAATTATAGTTCACTTATAACATTTTATTCTGATGCAAGAAAAGTCTATAGGCAGGAAGCCTTCATCCCGTCAACTCTTTTTGCACACCCACACTAAGAAGTGTGATGGTGTGCGTTCATCAGCACCCGATGTAGAGAACTTAATGTATGCAAAATTTATGCTTTAATATTAATTCTTAATAATTATCACTTATTAACATAAACATTACCTTCTAATAGGACTAAATATAAGAAAGCATTCAATGACAATCTTAGTACTCTAAAACTATTAATAAGAGTTAGGCATATCTTGATGCAATGGGTGGTAAGGACTGTCATGGAAGGATCTTTGACTTAGGTTCATTTACAAACACATGCTTTTCGCAATCCTCCACGTCCAATATAACTGCATTTAGTATGCGATCGACATCTAATGAGAGAGTCGTTCAGCTTGAGAGCACAATACAAATGCTGACAACTCAATTTCAACAGTCGATGGAGTACATAGACCAGTTTCGTAATGAGATGGATGAGTTGAAGGGGAGAGGCAGCTCCTCATTGCAACAATCAGACCATCCACCTTCACTAACTGCATGGCTTAGTTTTGCTACTCAAGTCATTTTGTATGAATTACATATTTATTGTTGTAGATAAAAAAAATTATTATCAATTAATATAATTTTTAATTGATAATGTATGAAAAATAAAAAATAATATCGGTGCATTTACCGACGAAATTATCATATTCATTGGTAAATAATTTACCGATGGAAAAACTTAATGTCGTTAAATTTTTTGATGGAACTTTATCAACTTGACTGTCGCTAAATTTATCGACGCACATATAATATTCATCTTTAAATTTACCGATGGAATATAACTTATCGTCGCTAAATGTTTCGACATATTTTCAATACTTTGTTCGTTGATGCTATTTACTGATGGAATAGAAATATTTCGTCGGTAAAGTTACCGATGCATTTACGTTATATTTAGTGATGGAAAAAAATTGTTCATCGGTAAATTACAGTCGCTAAAGATTACCAACGGCCGTTTCTTCGACGACTCATGTGGTCGGTAATTTTTGTTGGCAAATTCACTTGTTGACAGAAAACCTTCACATTTCGTCAATAATTTCCGTCGCTAAGAACTCATTTTCTTGTAGTGTACATATTGATACTTTACCAAAAAAAGAAAAATCAATCTTGTGTGTAAATTATTTAATGAAGAATATCAAAAATACAACTGTAAAACTAAAAAAATGAATTTACGATAACCAAATGGTTATATTTCCAATGATTCTATAAAAATTCAGTTGTGATTGTAACTAAGATTTAGAGATTAGATTGTATACCAAAAACAAGTTTTGTTTTACAATTTTTTTTAGTTTTATTAGCTGGACTTCATTGCCACTAAATCCATCCACAAAAAAAACATGTAGTTAATGAACATATTCCAACATATACACATAGAAATTAAATGTTTTTGAGGTGTTAGAAGACATATGACGTTCTAGGTAAAACTTCCTAAAAGTTCACTAGAAAATAGAAACAGTGAGCATTCTAATTCTTTTAGAATTTTTTGATTTTGAGTTATTTATATCTTAATATCCGATTCTCCCATCTTCGGTTGCCTATTCAAGAGCGATCAGTTGTCTTACGTTATGCTTTACATGACCAATTTCACCAATATATAATATAGAAAAGACACAATTTATTATATATGTATAGTTTAAAAATTCATTTTAATAAATTAAATCAACACATTAAACTTCATAAACTTAAGCCGGTTTCTCTTTCCTATCATTCCAAACTAAAATATTCATCAACTTCGTCAATTTCACAAAAGAAAGCCTTTAATATAAAAATGAATGGTCAGAAAAGCCATGCTAAATCTTAATAAAGAAAAGAAGTAGAACTTTGATTTCTAAAACTGATGATAGAATAACTTAACAGTGAATCATCGTACTAGTCCATGGAGCATTTAGAATCTGTTATTGATTTAATATTTATGTTTATAATTGTATCATGATCTATGTTATGAATACTATATCAAGTTTAGTTCCGGTATAGTGCGATTCTAATATAGGTCACTATCAAATACAGCTTTGGATAATTTTTAAAATTATAAAACAGTCTTTAAATTTTTAAAGTTATAAAATACTCCATTAGTATATCACAATATATAATTTTTAATTTTACATCAACTCTTTACCCAAAAATCATAATAATATAAATTTGAAATAACAACTCTCTCCTTATTTCTATTAGTATTACTTTCATATATTTCCCATATAAATAATAATCACAATTAAAATAAAAAAGATAATTTAATTATCTTATACATAAAACTGAAAATAATCCAAAGCATTTAAAATGTTATAATTTATATCACATTATAAAGAATAATTATATTAAAACATCATATAGTACTAATAATAAAGGTTTATGACTTTATAAATATTACAATAAGAGTTCGTATCGAGAAGCACAATCAATTAGATGCAAAACCTAAAACAAAAACATTTATAGTTAAAAATTTTATATTTATATTGCATATATAGAATTTAAGATATGCATCAAATACAAGTGAAATTTCTTTTAGAAAAAGAGAAGAAATGAAAATTCTGGAATTTCATTCAACCGAATATCTACTCAAATCACATTGACCCTAATTTTCGTTTAGTATAAAATCGTTATTAGTGAGAAGAGTCTCATCATCATTCAAATTCATTAAGCCAAGTGACATGTTAGTACTTTCACAGCCTAGGTTATTTTCTAAGTCACTCTCATATACTAACTTGATTCCTCGTAAACCTATTTTGCTAAAAAAATCTATTTAATCAAGATAAATTGGATCTATAGAACTACTCATTCTATTAAAAATATTAGCTAATAAATAAAATTAAATTATTAAGAAATTACTATAAATTATATTTAATTTAATAATGATAATAAAATATTTTTCTTGAAGCTTTAAGTTGTATCGAATAAAGACCAAATCGTTTAATTTTGAATTTCAATCTATTCTTTTTCTTGGAATGGATAAATTCAAATATACTTTAATTCTTTTTACACTCTGTTGTACTCATAAATTAACTCAATTTGAATTACAAACCTCTAGAATACCACTTCTGAATTGGTCCTAGCAATCAATCGTAGGACAACAAAAGAAACCTTATAAACAAAATAAAGTGATGAATATTTTCCAAAAAGTAACAAAAATGAAGAAATATCTATCTGAAATAAGTTTGTCTCTTTGACAAATTGCAATAGACATCTTAAAATCACCATATGTATCCTTGTAAACCTCTATTTGTAAGCTTAAGAGCTTTGTCATCTTCTCATATACAACAATTGTGATAATTAATAGTATTCTCCTATTAACTTCAGCTTTATTTATAATACTTAGTCTAAAATAAACACTAAGATTAAAAAAATGTCCTAGTTGTAATTAAAGGAGAGTAAAATTTCCTTTTCCATCTTTCATTAATGATTACAAGATAACATATATATATATATATATATATATATAAAGAAGGTTTTTTTTAAAAAAACTGGTCTTGATTGTTTCCTTCGCCATCTCCTTAACATCATAAAAATATGGGTTAATTACTAAAACAAACCTAAACTTTCGTCAAATTTTTAATTATCGCCCGAACTTTAAAAAGTGATAGTAAAATACCCAAACTTTCAATTTTTTTAATACTAGTCCAGACTTTAAAAAGTAGCAATAAAATGCTCAAACTTTCAATTTTCTTCACTTTTAGCCCGATGTTATCAGTTGTTCTCCTAATGCCCTCAACCTTTTGTTTTCTGTGTGTTGTTCTAATGCCCTAAACTACTCTTATATTACAAAATACTACACCAGTAAGTTTTTGTTTTTAGTTTGTTCTCCTGATGCCCTTAGTGTGAGGGTATCGGAGTTGCGTAATTTGAAAATCGAAGGGTGAGGGCATCGAGAAAACAATTGATATAGAAAGGAAAAACTAAAATAAAAGGGTAAGGTCGTTGGGGGTATATAATCTGATTTAGGTCATTTTTAAACAACAACATCGTTTTAATTATGTGATTAAATGACATCGTTTCGTTAATTTTTATTTGTTATGTTAATCTTTGCTAACGTGTGTTAATAGTTAAGGTTTTTAAAACACGTAGCAAGCCATGTTAGCAAACTTAATGAAAGCACTAACATCGGGCTAGAATTTTAAAAAATGAAAGTTTAGGCATTTTATTATTACTTTTTAAAGTTCGGGCTAGAATTGAAAAAAATTGAAAATTTGGGCATTTTAATGCTACTTCTTAAAGTTCAAGCTATAATTAAAAAATTGACGAAAGTTTGGGCTTTTTTTTGGTAATTAACACTAAAAATAAACCATTGTTGCCTTCTCATCACTATTAGTCAAACAAAATACTTTTACTAAAGGCTCACAAACTAGGATTGCAAACTGACATTGTGACTCAAAGTGATGATCATTAAGTATAATTCTAAAAATCTCCATTCTAATATTAGACTTCACATACTAAGATGCAACTCATTTATCACTTGTAAATATTTTTCTCAACTCTTTTTTTTATTAGAACAAAGCACTGAAATGATAAGAAATTAGTTGTAAATCTTAATATAGGAGGACAATGCAAACTCTTATTATTAGTAAAATCTTTTCTCATTAAATTTAGGACTTATGCATGGCTATAAATGAACTTCGTCACTTTTTTTTGCATTTTACACAGTTTCATCAATGATAAGAAAGTCTCTAAGATCTCCTATATTTTCCAACATCATGTTAATACAATATGCAGCACAAGAAGTCTAATAAAAAGAATTATGCCTGTTTTATAACAATTTTCTGGCTACTTGTAAGTATAATTATTATCAGTGGCATTAATAGGCTTCAAAAATATCATCTCTTGAGTAAAATAAATAAAAAATTTTGATAATAGGCTCATGTATTCTATTTTTCTAACCATCACACATGATTAAATACCCATGAGTTTCCTAATTCATTCTTCTTTTATCTAAATAACTTTTTATTTCATAAGCAAAGCTATTTAGAAGATTACTTCTGTAGTAATCAATGGAAGGAGCTTTATATCCTAGATCATAAGAGCTAATAGAATCCACCATAAACTGGAAATAATAAGACTAAGCAGCATTGAATGATATAATCGCTTCATACCACCATCTAGTCGTTGTCATGTTCACATTATGGGCTGCTTGTTTATATTGTAAGGTACTAAAAATTGAAGGTACTAAAAATTGAAGGTCAAGCTCTAGGAGTTGTTCGTGGTGCAAAAAAAGGTGTCTTCTTGTCTTCCTCCCATTAAATGCAATAATCCTTTTGTATCAAGTAAGAATACCACCTTTATCATCTCTAGTATCATCCTGATCACTGCAAAAAGAAATTTCACTAATAATTTTGTAATTCAGTCGTTATTTTTTGTCTTTCTCATACTGATACTCTTTAAGCAAAGTTTTTATGTGCCATTGCACATTATGGTTAACTTTCTTACATGGCTCCACATCATTATGACTTTTTAATATGGTGATTCTTTGATCTTTTAAATGCTTGTTACAATAGAAAAAAATGATATAGTTCTTCATTCTAGTATCCAATCTAGCATAAGCCCAAGCTAGATTATATAAAGTGATCAAATCGTCACGAGTACTTGAACTTTCCTCCATTTATCTGTAAAAACAAATAAAGATATATGTTAAAATTAAATTAAAAACTTAATATCAAAATGAAGTGTTCTTCCAACTTGATTTCATTATCAACTACTATCATGAAATGTGTATTGTTTAACTCAAAACAAACACAAAAGCATATCTTAGGTTCTAAAAAATACACATAATTTGAACTCTAAAAATATACATACATCAAAGTCAATAGTCTAAATATCGTTATTACCAACTACTAGTGACATGAAAAAATAGAATAGTTTATGTAAAATAACAGGAAGAAATAAAGCAAAAACAACTTCTCAACAATCATATGATATAGACATGCAAGTGAACTTCATAAACTTAATAAATGATTCCTTAAGAAAATTATAGTTTAAGCACATTCTATCCAAGAAATTCTCATATTTCTTAAATCAAATATTATATAGGTATATACATTAATTATGATGTTTCTTATATATATATATATATAGAGAGAGAGAGAGAGAGAGTGCTACACTTTCACAATTATAATTTATTTTGTACAATTACATAATTCAACCATAAACTTACAACTATAACTCATTTTATGTGATTATATAATTCAACCATAAACTTACAACTATAATCTATTTTGTATGATTACATAATTCAACCATAAATACATAGCTATAACCCATTCTGTATGATTACATAATTTAACCATAAGCTTACAACCATAAATAATTTGTGTGATTTCATACTCAGCTATAAACTCATAACTATAACCCATTTTGTATGATTATATAATTTAACCTTAAATTCACAAGTATAACATATTTTTTGTAATTACCTAATTCAACAATAAACTTACAACCATAACCCATTTTGTAAAATCATATAATTCAAGTATAAACTAACCCATTTTGTGTGATTACACAATTCATTTTGTAATATATAAACTCATTTTGTTAAAACTACTTTATGATGATATATAACCCATTTTGGTCCCAAAAAAAAAAACAAATCCAAAACATTCAAATATATTATTATAGCATTATAGGATTTGAAAATTGGCTACAAATCAACATCAACAACATTGATCTACTTGACTAGGATGGTTGGTCCCAGGCTTTGATAACGAAGGACGACGATGGGCTATAGGCTGCAACAATGGAGGATGATGGTGGGCTACGAGCTGTGATGAGCTGAATTATTGGACGATGAAAGAAGAAGAGGAGGTTCGAGAGGAAGAGCACATAATTGCACAATAGGAGCAACAAGCGAGGAATGATGACAACAGGAGGAAGAAAAAAGGGATGAATGATGAGCGACAATGAAAAAAGGAGTAGGTGAGTGAGAGTGAGGCTAGGTAGTACTAGGATAGGCTAGGTAAAAATATTGGAATTTCCAATTTAATCCCTAAATATTATAAATTTTTATTGCGTTCGATATTTGTCAATATCTTGGGTACTAGTCAGTACCATCTGATACTATAAACTGGTACGAAATAGGTGAATACTGTACCATTTTTTGGCCAATACGATATGGTAATCGTGTCCTTAATTATGATATATGATTTGTTTAACATATGAGTTAATATATTTGGGAGATTGTTATATGTTGTTTGGATTAGGGCCAAAAGTGCATTTTTAACCCTAACATTTAAAGTGGAGTACAAGTTGGACCCTAACATTTTGGAACATTTAATATAAACCTCAATATTTACAAAACATTCAATATAGACCATATAAAGACGGAAAATCTAAAAGAGTTTACTCTCCGTCAGTTAAATGCTACGTCCTAGACGACATTACATTTTTTTTAATTTTTTACACAACATGGTTTTTTAACTTCAAAATAAAATAAGGCCCCACAATCCTAAAATATTAAAAAGAGACATCTCCTAGAATTCAAGACTCCATCGTTTCATATCCAACCTCTTGGCCTTTATTCTCTTTTCGCTTCTTCTCTAATCTGTACAATAGTCGCTTATTAAGCATCTCACACATTTGTTCTTCATCCTTTATTTTGTCTTTTCTTAGAGTTTCCCCATCTGGGTGACTATATTTTTATGTTTAATTTACATTCCCACAAGTTATTTGTCCTCTTTTAACCTCCAATCTCAATTAGGTCTTTACATTTATTTTCATTCTCCCTAACGTTAGTCCAGTTTTCACTTTTCTTTACTTGGATAGACTTAAATCTCAATCTTAGTTAATATATTTGGGAGATTGTTATATGATGTTTAGATTAGGGTGAAAAGTGCATTTTCAACCCTAAAGTTTACAATGGAATACAAGTCGAAACTCGATGTTTTTGAGCATTCAATTTTAACACCAACGTTTATAAAAACGTTCAAAATAGATCCTATAAGAACAGAACATCTAACAGAGTTTACTCTCTATGAGTTAAATGCCATGTCTTAGATAACGTGGCATTTTTTTAATTTTTTACACAATAGTAAGACCCACATGTAAGTTAACGTGGCTTTTTTAACTTAAAAATAAAAATGGGTCTCACGAACATAAACCTCACTATTTACTTCTCCTGTAAAATATGTTTGGTTAAGTGAAATAGTTGTTCTATTACTGATTTATTTCTAATGAATAGTTATTCTTTTGTTTGGTTAGAAAATAACATACATAATAACTAATCATGAGTTTAGTTATTCCTGCACTTTGAGAAATAGCTAAAGATACCACCCAAACATGGAATAGGTAAAGACAACATTTCTCCCTCTTGTTATTATGATGATGATGATGATTATTATTATTTTATTATTATTATTATTATTATTATTATTATTATTATTCAATGTTGTAAATACCGTATCGGACTTAGTACCGAATTGGGTTCTAGTACAGTACTGTAACGGTACCGGTTAATATCGAGTACCGTTTCGGATAATTTTTAAATTTATAAAATAGTCCCTGAATTTATTTAAAAATTGCAAAATAGTACAATATCAAGCAAAATAGTCCATTTTCATATTGTACTATTGTACTGTATACTTTATAAGTTTACATCAACCTTGTTTCCAAAAATCATAATAATAAATAATAACCACAATTAATATGAAATAACAATAATTTTCAGATATTTCATATATAAATAATAATCACAATTAATATGAAAAAAGATAATTATCACCATAAAAATATAAAATTAAGAACAATACAAAGTATTTTAAATATTACAATTTTATCATATAATAAATAATAATTACATCAAAACATCCAATAAAAAGAATAATAAATATTCTCAACTATCAAACTATTACAATTTACGACAAGAGTTCGTGATAAGGAATCAACCAAGTAGGAGTAAAACCTATAACAAAAACATTTACAATTACATTACATATATTAATTTAACATATACATCAAATATAAGTAAAATTAAAAGAAGAGGAAAAACAAAAACCTGGAATTTCATGCAATCATCTACTAGA
>JAOTJB010030759.1:0-10427 GCA_027123815.1 Erythroxylum minutifolium
TTGCCCACCAAATATGTGCCAAAGGGCTATTTTGTCCATCGAAGGTGTGCCAATGGGCTGTTTTTCCTTCTGAAGGCTTGTAGCGACCATCCAACAGGTTGTTTTGCTCACTAAAGATGTTCAAACGAGTTGTTTTGCTTACTGAACACGTGCCAACGGGCTATTTTTTCCACCAATGGTGCCTAACTGACTATTGTGCCCACCTAAGATGTCTAGCGACTGTGTCAACATGCTATTTTTCCCACCAAAGCTATACCTATAGGTTGTTTTTCCCATCATAGGTGCCTAATGACCATGCTAACAGGTTGTTTTGTAAACCAAATGTGTGCCAACGGGCTGATTTGCCCACTAAGGGTGTGCCAATGGGTTATTTTTCCCATCGAAGCTACCTAGCGAAGGTACCAACGGGCTATTTCGCCCACCTAAGGTGTGCCAACAGGCTGTTTTGCCTACCGAAGGTGTGCCAACGGGTTGTTTTCCCACCAAAGGTGCGTAGAGAAAGTGCCATCAAGCTATTTTGCTTGTTGAAGGTGAGCCAACGAACTGTTTTGCCTACTGAAGGTATGCCAATAAATTGTGTCCCCTACCAAAGGTGCCCAACGGATTGTTTTTCCCATTGAGGGTGCCTAGCGACCATGCCAACGTGTTGTTTTTCCCACCAAAGGTGTGCCAACGGATTGTTTTCCCACTGAAGTTGTGTAGTGAACATGTCAACAGGCTGTTTTGCCCATCGAAGGTCTATCAACGGGTTGTTTTGCCTACTGAAAGTGTGCCAACAGATAGTTTTTCCCACCGAAGGTGCCTAATTGACTATTTTTCCCACTAAAGATGCATAGCGATGGTGCAAACTGGATGTGTTGCCCACAGAAGGTGTGCAAACGGGCTATTTTTTCCACCAAAGATGCCTCGCTACTGTGCAACGGGCTGTTTTGTCCACCGAAGGTGTTCCAACTGGCTATCAAAGGTGTTCTAACAGGCTGTTTCTCACACCGAAGGTTCCTCGCGACTGTGCCAACGATCTGTTTTGTCCACCAAAGGTGTCCCAACAAGCTATTTTGTCCACCAAAGGTGTGCCAACGAACTATTTTTCCCACCGAAGGTGCCTAGCGATCGTGCCAACATGTTATTTATCCCACCGAAGGTATGCTAATGGGTTGTTTTTGACTAAAGATGTGCACCTTCATGCCAAAGGTAATCCAACAGGTTTTTTTACCAACCAAAGGTGTGCCAACGGGATATTATTCCCTCCAAAGGTGCCTAACTGACTGTTTTTCACACCAAAGATGCATAGTGAGTGTGCCAACGGGATGTCTTGCGCACCAAAGGTTTGCCAACGGGCTATTTTTCCCAATGAAGGTACTTAGCGAAAATGCTAACGAGCTATTTTATCCACCGAAGGTTCCTAATCATTGTGCTAACTAGCTATTTCATCCACTGAAGGAGTGCCAATCGACAGTTTGGCCTATAAAAGGTGTGTCAAAGGGTTGCGCTTCCTACCGAAGGGCTGTTTCTTCCAATAAAGATACCTCACGACCCTGCCAATGTGCTGCTTTGGCCACCAAAGGTGTGTCAACAGGTTGTTTCGCCCATCGAAGGTGTGGCAATGGCTTGTTTTTCCCATCAAAGGTGCCCAACTGACTGTTTTGCCAACCGATGATCCCTAGCCATCATGCGAAAGGGCTGTGTTATCCCCGAAGGTGTCGCAACGGACTGTTTTTCCCACCGATGGTGCCTAGCAAGGTGTGTCAACATGTTGTTTTACACCCCAAAGGTGTGCCAATAGGCTATGTTTCCCTTCGAAGGTATGCCAATGGGCTACTTTTCCCACCAAAGGTTCCTAGCAACCATGCCAACAGGCTGTTTTGCCCACTGAACGTACCTAGTGACCATGTCAACATGCTGTTTTTCCCATCAAAGAAGTGCCAATGTGTTGTTTTTCTTGCTAGAGGTGCAGAGCAAATGTGCCAGCGGGCTATTTTACCTACTGAAGGTGTACCAACACGTTGTTTAACCTATTGAAGGTGTGCCAACAGGCAATTTTTCCCACCAAAGGTGCCCAACATACTACTTTACCCACTAAATGTGCCCAATGACCATTCTAACGGGCTATTTAACCCCACCAAAGGTGTCAACGAGCTGTGTTTCCCACAGAAGGTGCCCAATAGGATGTTTTTCCCACCGAAGGTGCCTAGTGACCATGCCAACAACTTGGTTTGCCACACCAAAGGTGTGCTAATGATTTGTGTTTCCCATCGAAGACTGCCAACAGTTTTTCCCAATGAAGATGCCTAGTGACCATGCCAACAGGCTATTTTGCCCACCAAAAGTGTGTCAATGGGTTGTTTTGCCTCCCAAAGGTGTCCCAATGGGCTATTTTTCCCACCAAAGTTGCCTTGTGAATGTGCCAACAGGTTGTTTTACCTACTAAAGATGTGTCAACGAGCTGTTTTGCATACCGAAGGTGTGCCAATGAGCTATCTTTCCCAACGAAGGTGCTTAGAGAATGTGCCAACAAGCTGTTTTGCCACTAAAGGTGTGCCAAAGAGTTGTTTTTCCCATCAAAGGTTTGTCAATACGTTGTTTTACCTACCGAAGTTGTGCCAATGAGCTGTTTTTCCCTTCAAAGGTGCCCAAATAACTGTTTTGCCCATCGATGATGCCTAGCAACGGTGCCAATGGGCTGTTTTTCCCACCGAAGGTATGCCAATGAGTTATTTTTCCCATCGAAGCTGCCTCGCAAACGTGTCAATGGGTTGTTTTATGCACCGAAGGTGTGCCAATCAACTGTTTTGCTCGCTAAAGGTGTGTCAACCAACTATTTTTGCCATTGATGGTGCCTACATAAATTGGCAAGATGTTGTTTTGCCCACCAAAGGTGTGCCAACGGGTTGTTTTACTAACCAAAGGTGTGGCAACAACCTGCATTTCCCACCAAAGGTACCCCACGGGTCATTTTTCCTACCAAAGATGCCCAACAAACATGCCAAAGGGCTGTTTTGTCCACCAACGGTGTGCCAATAGGCTATTTTCCCTACTGAAGGTGTACTAACCGGCTGTTCTTCCCACCGAAGATGCTTAACAGGCTGTTTCTCCCACTGAAGGTGCCTCGCGATTGTGCCAACGGTTTGTTTTGCCCATCGAAAGTGTGCCAACAGTGTATTTTGGGCACCAAAGGTGTGCCAACGAGTTTTCTTCCCATCAAAGGTTCCCAACTGACTGTTTTGCCCATTGATGATGCTTAGCGACCGTTGGAAAGGGCTATGTTGCCCACCAAAGATGTACTAATAGGATGGTTTTCACATTGAAGGTGCCTAGTGAATGTGTCAATGGGCTATTTTTCCCATCGAAGGCACCTAGTGATCGTGCCAACGGGCTGTTTCGCCCACCAAAGGTGTGCCAACAGGATGTTTTACCTACCGAAGGTGTGCCAATGAGTTTTTTTTGCCACCGACAGTGCCCAACGGATTGTTTTCCCCATCAAAGGTGCCTAGCGACTGTGCCAACGAGTTGTTTTACTCACCAAATTTGTACCAACAGGGCTTTTTGTCCCACCTAAGGTGCCTAGTGATTGCGCCAATGGACTGTTTTTCCCACTGAAGGTGCCTAACGACAGTGCTAATGGGTTGTTTTTCCTAATAAAGGTGTATAATGACCGTGCCAACAGGCTGTTTAGCCCATCAAAGGTGTGCAAACGGGTTGTGTTTCCACCGACAGTACCCAACTGGCTATTTTTCCCATCAAAAGTGCCTTGTGACTAATCCAACGGGCTATTTTGCCCATCGAAAGGGCCTGGAGACTGTAGCAACGTCCTGTTTTTTCTCTGAAGTTACCTAGTGAACATGCCAATAGGCTGTTTTGGTCACCTGAGATGCTCCAAGGGACTATTTTGCCTATGGAAGGTATGCCGACTTGCTATTTTGCCCATCGAAGGTGCCTAGCGACCGTGCCAACGGGCTGTTTTGCCCACCAAAGATGTGGCAACAACGTCTTTGCCAATGAAGATGTGCCAACGGGAAATATTTTACAGCAAAGGTGCCTAGCGATTGTGCCAACTTGCTATTTTGCCCACCGAAGGTGCCTAGTCACTATGACAACATACTGTTTTTCTCACCGAAGGTGCCTGGTGACCGTGCCAACGAGCTGTGTTTCCTATTAGTGATGCCGGACGAGCTCTTTTCTTACTGAAGGTGCCTAGTGACTGTGCCAACGTGTTGTTTTCCCACCAAAGTTGTGCCAACGGGCTGTTTTGCTAGTCGAAGGTGAGCCAACAGGCTGTTTTGCCTGCCGAAGGTATGCCAATAGGTTGTGTTCCCTACCAAAGGTGCCCAACGGTTTGTTTTTCCCACTAAGGCTGCCTAGCGACCGTGCCAATATGTTGTTTTTCCCACCGAAAGTGTGCCAACGGACTGTTTTTCCCACTGAAGTTGTGTAATGAACGAGTCAACAGGCTATTTTGCCCATCGAAGGTGTGCCAACCAGCTGTTTTTCCCATCGAAGATGCCTCGTTACTATGCCAACGGGCTATCTTGCCTATCGAATGTGTTCTAACAGGCTGTTTCTCCCGCTGAAGGTGCCTCGTGATCGTGCCAACGGGCTATTTTGCCCACCAAAGGTATGCCAAAAAGCTGTTTTGCCTACCGAAGGTGCGCTAACCAGTCATTTTCCTTTTAAAAGTTCCCAACTAAATATTTTGCCAATCGATGATGCCCAGCGATCATGCCAATAGGTTGTTTTGCCCTCCAAAGGTATGCACACGGGCTATTTTGCCCATCAAAGGTGTGCCAATGGCTTATTTTTCCTACCAAAGATGTCTAGTGAAGGTACCAATGGGTTGTTTTGCTTGTTGAAGGTGTGCCAACTAGTTATGCTTCCCACTGAAGATGCCCAATAGGCTATTTCTCCCACTAAAAGGTGATTCACGACCATGCCAACGGACTGTATTGGCCACCAAAGGTGTGCCAACATGTTGTTTTGCCTACTAAGGTTCGCCAACGTGCTCTTTTTCCCATCAAAGGTGCCCAACTTACTGTTTTGCCCATCGATGATGCCAAGCGTCTGTGCCAATGGGTTGTTTTTCCCAGCAAAGGTGTGCCAATGGGCTATTTTGCCCAGCGAAAGTGTGCCAACAGATTTTTTTCCCACCAAAGATGCCTAGCAAACATGCCAACGAACTGTTTTTCCACTGAAGGTATACCAACAGGCTATTTTGCCTACTGAAGGTGTGTCAACGGGCTATTTCTCCCACTGAAGGTGCCTTAAGACTGTGCCAACATATTTTTTTGCCTATCGAAGGTGTGTCAACAGTCTACTTTGTCAACCAAAGGTGTGTCAACGGGCTGTTTTTCCCATCAATGGTGCCCAATTAACTGTTTTGCCCATCGATGATGTTTGGTGACAGTGTGAAAGGGCTATGTTGCCCACCAATGGTATACCGACAGGTTATTTTTCCTACCGAAGGTGTGTAGGGAACATGTCAATGGGCTGTTTTTTTACAAAAGGTGCCTGGTGACCATGCCAATGGGTTGTTTTGCCCACCAAAGGTGTGCCAACAGGTTGTTTTACATACCGAAGGTGTGCCAACGGGTTGTTTTTCCCACTGAAGGTGCCCAATGGACTGTTTTTTTGACCTAAGGTGCCGAGCTACTGTGCCAACGAGTTGTTTTACCGATAGATTGTGTACCAACTGGCTTTTTATCCCACCTAAGGTGCCCAGTGATTGCACCAACGGACTATTTTTCCACCAAAGGTGCCTAGCAATAATGCTAATAGGCTGTTTTTCCTGCCAAAAGGGCATAGTAACCGTGCCAATAGGATATCTTTCCCACCGAAGGTGAGCCAACGGGTTGTGTTTCCCACCAAAGGTACCCAACGGGCTAATTTTCCCACCGAACTTGCCTGGTGACTATGCCAACGAGCTATTTTGTCAACCGAAGGGGCCTGGCGACTTTGCCAACATGCTATTTTTCCCACTGAAGATACTTGGCGAACGTGCCAACAAGTTATTTTGCCCACCTAAGTTGCTCCAATTGGTTGTTTTGCCTACCCGAGGTGTGGAAACAGGCTATTTTTCCTACTGAATGTGTGCCAACTGGTTATTTTGCCTACCGAAGGTGCCTAACGACTGTGCCACTGTGCTATTTTGCCTATCAAAGGTGTAGCAACTAACTTTTTGCCGACTTAAAGTGTCCCAACAGGCTATTTTTTGCACCAATGGTGCCTAGCGGCTATGTCAACGACCTATTTTGCCCACTAAAGGTGCCTAGCGACTGTGCCACTGTGTCATTTTTCACACTAAAGGTTCTTGGTGACTGTGCCAATAGGTGATGATTCCCATCGGCGGTGCCGAATGGGCTCTTTTTCCTACCAAAAGTGCCTAGCGATCATGCTAATGGGATGTTTCTCTTGCCAAAGGTGCCTAATGAATGTGCCAATGGGCAATTTTACCCACCAAAGGTGTGTCAACGGGTTGTTTTGCCTACCGAAGGTGTACCAACGGGCTGTTTTTCCCACCGAAGGTGATCAACGGACTATTTTTCCTAACGAAGGTGCCTAGAGATCGTGCCAACGAGTTCTTTTTCCCACAGAATTTGTGCCAACAAGCTTTTTATCCCACCCAAGGTGCCTGGTGATTGCGCGAACGGAATGTTTTTCCCATCGAAGGTGCTTAAAAACAGTGCTAACTGGCTGTTTTGCCCAACAAAGGCGCATAGCGATCGTGCCAACGGGATGTGTTGCCCACGGAAGGTGTGCCAACGGGCTGTTTTTCCCACTAAAGATGCCTTACTACTGTGCCAACGAGCTATTTTGTCCACTGAAGGTGTTCTAACGGGCTGTGTTGCTTATTGAAGGTGTTCCAACGGGCTATTTCTCCCAACGAAGGTGCCTCGCGACCATACCAATGGGTTGTTTTGCCCACCAAAGGTGTGCCAATAAGCTATTTTACATAGCAAAGGTGCGTCAATGGGTTGCTTTTCCCATCGAAAGTGCCCAACTAACTATTTTGCCCATCGATGATGCCTAGCGACCGTGTCAAGAAGCTGTTTTGCCCACCAAAGGTATATACAAGGGCTATTTTTCCCACCAAAGGTGTGCCAATGGGTTATTTTTCCCACCAAAGATGCCTAGCGAACGTGCCAACGGGCTGTTTTGCTTATCGAAGGTGTGCCAACGGGCTGTACTTCCCATCAAAGCTGCCTAATGGGCTATTTCTCCCACAAAAAGGTGCCTCACGACTGTGCAAAAGGGCTATTTTGGCCACCGAAGGTGTGCCAACAGGCTGTTTTGACTACCGAAGGTACGTAAGTGAGCTCTTTTTCCCATCGAAGGTGCCTAACTTACAGTTTAGCCCATCGATGATGTCTAGCAACTGTGCGAACGGGTTGTTTTTCCCAACAAAGGTGTGCCAATGGGCTATTTTGCCTACTGAATGTGTGCCAACGGGTTGTTTTTCCTACCAAAGATGCCTAGCGAACATGCCAACGGGCTATTCTTCCACCAAAGGTGTGCCTACGAGCTGTTTTACATATCAAAGGTGTGACAACGGGCTGTTTTACCTACCGAAGGTGTGCCAACAGTTTGCTTTGCCTACCAAAGGTGTGCCAATAGGCTATTTTTCCCATCGAAGGTGCCCAACTGACTATTTTGCCCATCGATGATGTTTGGCGACTGTGTGAAAGGGTTGTGTTGCCCGCCAAAGGTGTACCAACGGGCTATTTTTCCTGCCAAAGATGCCTAACGAATGTGTCAACGGGTTGTTGTTTCGACCAATGGTGCTTAGCTACTGTGCCAACGCGTTGTTTTGCTCCACAAAGGTGTGCCAACGGGCTGTTTTGTCTACCGAAGGTGTGCCAATGGGTTGTTTATCACATTGAAGGTGGCCAATGGACTATTTTTCTGACCAAAGGTGTTTAGTGACTGTGCCAACGAGTTGTTTTGCCCACAGACTATGTGCCAACATGCTTTTCATCCTAACTAAGGTGCCTAGTGATTGTGCCAACATATTGTTTTCGCACCAAAGGTGCCTAGCGATAGTGCTAATGGGTTGTTTTTCCCACCAAAATGGGTAGCGACCATGCCAACAGACTATTTTTCCCACATAAGGTGAGCCAACGGGTTGTGTTTCCCATGAAAGGTACCCAACAGGCTATTTTTCCCACCAAAGTTGCCTGGTGACAATGCCAATAAGCTATTTTACTAACTGAAGGGGCCTGGCAACTTAGCCAATGTGCTATTTTTCCCGTTGAAGATACCTAGCAAACGTCCTAATGGGTTGTTTTGCCCACCTAAGATGCTCCAATGGGCTATTTTACCTACCAAAGGTGTGCCGACGGGCTATTTTTCCTCCCAAATGTGTGCCAACTGGCTGTTTTCCCCACTGAATGTGCCTAGCGAACATGCAAATGACCTAATTTTCCCATCGAAGGTGCCTAGCGACTATGCCAAAGTGTTGTTTTTCATAACTAAGGTGCCTGGTGACTATACCAATAGGTGATGTTTTTCATCGGTGGTGTCGAATGGGCTCTTTTGTGGACCATAAGTGCCTAGCGACTGCGCCAACGTGGTATTTTTCCCAATGAAGGTGTGCCAATGGTTTGTTTTTCATACCAAATGTAACTAGCAACCATGCCAATGGGTTGTTTTGCCCACCAAAGGTGTGCCAATAGGCTGTTTTGTCCACCTAACAGCAAACGGGATGTTTTCCCACCAAAGGTGCCTATCGATCATGCCAACGCATTGTTTTTCCCACCAAATGTGTCTCAACAAGCTATTTTTCCCATTGAAGGTGTAGAGCGATCATGCCAACGGGCTGTTTTGCTCACCAAAGATGTTCCAACAGGCTGTTTTACCTATCGAAGGTGTGTAAACGGGTTGTTTTTCCCACCAAAGGTGCCTAACGAACGTTCCAATGGGTTGTTTCTCCCAACAAAGGTGCCTAATGAATGTGCCAATCGGCTGTTTTATCCACCAAGGGTGTGTCACCGGGCTGTTTTGCCTACCGAAGGTGTGACAACGGGTTGTTTTTCCCACCGAATGTGCCCAATAGACTATTTTTCCTAACGAAGGTGCCTCACGATTGTGCCAATGAGTTGTTTTGCCCATCGAATGTGTGCCAATAGGGTTTTTATTCCACCTAAGGTGCCTATTGATTGTGTCAACCGAATGTTTTTTAGACCTAAAATGCTTTGCAATAGTGCTAGCGAGCTGTTTTACCCAACCAAGGTGAATAGCGACCGTGCCAATAGGTTGTTTTGCCTACCAAAGGTGAGCCAACAGGTTGTGTTTCCCACCAAAGGTACCCAATGGGCTATTTTTTTGACCGAAGGTGCCTGGCGACTGTGCCAATGGGCTGTTTTGCCCACCAAAGGGGACTAACGATTGTGCCAACGTCCTGTTTTTCCCACCGAATATACTTGACGAATGTGCTAATGGGCTATTTTGCCCAGCTAAGATGCTTTAATGGGCTATTTTTCCTACCGAAGGTGTGCCAACGGGCTACTTTTTCCACCAAATGTGTGCCAATTAGTTGTTCTGCCCACCAAATGCTCCTAACAACTATGCCATCGTCCTGTTTTTCACATCGAAGGTGCCTAGTAACTATGCCCACGGGCTGTGTTTCCCATCAGTGGTGCTAAATGGGCTCTTTTTCCTATCGAAGGTTCCCAGTGACCATGCCAACGTGTTATTTGTCCTACTGAAGGTTGGTCAACAGGCTGTTTTTCCCACAGAAAGTGCCTAGCGATTGTGCCAACGGGCTATTTTTCCCACCAAAGATATGCCAAGGGCTGCTTTGTCCACCAAACGTACCCAACGGGCTATTTTTTCCACCAACGGTGCGTAGCGACCATATAAACGTGTTGTTTTCCAACAGGCTATTTTTCCCACCGAAGGTGCGTAGCGACCATGTCAATGTGTTGTTTTTCCCACTGAGTGTGTGCCAATGGGCTATTTTGCCCACCGAAGGTGCCTAGCAATCGTGTCAACGGGCTGCTTTTCCTGCCAATGGTGCCTAGGGACTATGCCAATGTGTTGTTTTTCCCACCAAACGTCTGTCAACGAGCTATTTTGCCGACTATAGGTGCCTAGCGACCGTGCCAACGAGCTTTTTTACCCTCTAAAGGTGTGCCAAAGGGCTATTTTCCTCATCAAAGGTGTATGTCGACCGTGCTAACATGTTGTTTTTCCCTATGAATCTATGCCAATTGGCTGTGTTTCCCATCAGTCGTGCCAAACGGGCTCTTTTTCCCTCTAAAGGTGCCTAGCGATCATGCCAATGGCTTTTTTTCCCACATAAGGTGTGCCAATAGGCTGCCTTTCCTACCAAAGGTGCCTAGCGACCTTGCCAACTGGCTATTTTTCCCATCGAAGGTGCCTAGCAATCGTGCCAACATGTTGTTTTTCCCACCAAAGGTGTGCTAACAGGCTATTTT
>JAOTJB010030800.1:0-10423 GCA_027123815.1 Erythroxylum minutifolium
TCTTTATGGGTCGGTCCAGTATATGTTCTCTAACATATATCAATCTATCTGATTTGATAACTCCTATCCATGATTAGTAAAACGTGATCATCAATTAGAACACATACTAGCCTTAATTCATTATTGTTCTACCAATAATGATCGACTAGGGACAGTTTAGAATAGTATTATAATACTTATGGTTTTACTATCAAGTCGCATACTTGATGACATAAGCCTAATAGCAGGGTGTATAGATAGCATTGCTTATATGGCTATATCCATTCAATCCTAATGGTAAATACCATTATAGGGTACGACATACTCATATGTCCACAATTATGACTTTATAGTGCAGTACCCACCATTAAAGATATCTATTATGGTAGACCCGGGTATATATATCCTGATACAGTATGTCAAATAGGGGTAATTCTGTCAAAACTATGTATGTACGTATTATACCTTTATTGATGCATATCCATATGTATAATGGTACTAATTAACAACACTCCCACACATAGATAGATATCAACCACAGCTGAGTAATTATATCTATGTCATATATAGTAGTAACATCCTATACCAAGCTGCATATAATATATTGATGACATATATTATAGGTCACTTGTTTACTCTTGTATGGTTATATACTGTAACTACAATGTTCACATGTTTTACACTTACATAATGCTATAATTGGTATGTACCCACAAGTTATTATGGTTCTGTATGTACAGATAGAATGGTACCAATATGCTTGGTATGTAGGTTACCAATGGTATGCTCAAGTGGAGTGTAATAGTTATGGGATTGATGTTATAATATACACCGTGTATGAAATATACACCTATGGGATCAATGTATATTTATCCCATACCATGGCTATTGAGGGAACATTCATGTAGGCTAACAGGTATGATAACTATCTACCTATAACAAGTAGATAGTTATGTCACATTGTATGCTTGAGACAGCCATTGTATACCACTTATGCCTATCTTGTACCATATATGTATACTTTAATGCCAGTATATCAAGGAAGGGATCTTTATTTGAATGGTGAGATCTAGAAAAGGCACTGAAGAGATACAAGTATAGGTAACCACTGTTTGGTAATGGAGCACCTAAACGTCCCATAGGTGTATACTATTACAAGTACATTTGTAAGTATACATTACTACCTTAGCATATGTACATAACCATGTATACATAGTATCTCTTGCAATGCCATATATCAATTATTGTATAGAGGTATAGTCCTACTGGTACTATAGGTACCTAATGTATAGGGTACTGACCCTATACAGGAATATGACAAAGTAGTAGTTGTGTATACTCATGACCTCAAACCAACCACAGGTCCACTACTCCTATAATTGTACCTATCTAGATAAAAGTGGATGTGTCAAACCCCATGGAGACATACGACCAGGTAATGGACATATGCCTGTGGTGTATAATTTTATATACATAATGTTCATGCTAAGGTACATCCAATAGTGTAGTAGTCCATTATAGCATCCAATTGTTAGACATATTATATGTTTGACATATAACCTAAAATATGATAGTAACCATGTAAGCCTATACAGGTGTTAGTATAGGGTTACCATATGGTACACAATAACAGACATAGTCCTGTTCAGGTATAATATGACCTACTTTACAAATACCTTGGCCACTACTTACATACATGTATTATAAATATACATGATAATAGACTTGATAATATCGTACTTACCATTATACAGGATATCCATACATTTGATGGGGTCTTTTATGATATACACATAACATGGTGTAACCTTATTACATATAGCAAGTGGGGAGTATGGTATATCATCCCCTTCCAACTGTCATATATCAATTGTGTATATAGAACACATCATTGTATTCTATATCCACATAATTACAACAGTTTATACAGTGTTGGACACATGACTTGGAACGTGTAACAAAATAATTGATGACATATACACCCACATATAATTATAGCACTATATTAAGTACCTGGTACAATCTATGCCTAACATAATATGGATTGTCATTAATAGAATTACGTATATGGGTATGTTATCAATTATTTTATTACACATTCCTAGTCATGTGTTCAACACTATTACATACTGTATCATTGGGTACATAACATATGTTCCACAATGTTGGTAAGATATGACATCCCTTTGATATAGGCTATACACATGAGTTATACATATTCTAACCTACATTTATGGGACACATGGCTTGTATCATATGTTATCATGTGTATAGTTACACATGGAATAAATGATAATCACAACTATTAATATGATATGGTATAATATGGTACTATAGATACAATTACATATATCTATAGTACCATACAAGATGTACTATAGATACATGTAATTAAGATGTATTTACGCCCTAGACATAAATGGTATAACTTACATAACATTTGATGGCTTATGAGATGTAGACATATATGATATTATATGACATTAAATGCCCATAACATATGGAATTGTCTACACACATTGTGGGGTATACACTTGAAGCACGTTAACATGGTTACCAAACGCAGTCATGATACCCAACTAAAGGATGGGTATAATAGTATATGTGTAAGCGTAAGCCTATTATGGATGTCCTATACCCTTATACTTATGTTATATGTACCTACTTGTATGCACAATATGGTTAAGAGTAATACACATGTGTGTACACCTAACTAGTTGTGGGTTAGTAATGTACATCATATACATTGTATGCCTGAAACATAAATGGAGACTCAAGAGTGCAATGTTATGTGGATACATATTGTAATGTATATGGATCATACATAGTACTATGTATGGGCAATCATGTTGTAGCCACCATTGATGTATATGTCATCCAATATAATGAAATGGGTACAATTATACCTGAATGTATTTAGGTATATATTAGTATAATATGGTTAGTGGATGTAAATTGATACGCTGGCAATATCAATGTGGTTATATAATATCATACTTACCAATATACATGACATTCATACATGTGATGGGGTCTTTTATGATATACACATAACATGGTGTAAACTTATTACATATAGCAAGTGGGGAGTATGGCATATCATCCCCCACATAGGTATGATTACATGCTTATCATATGCATATAGTACCAAGTGGGTATAGACAACCATTACTATATGTGGATAATACCTATAGTGTAAATTTCCATTTATACTATACCCGTGCTTACATACGATAGTGTAAGCACATTGTAGGGTACATTATACCTATCCAAACCATGGGTGTAGTACCACATAGGATAATCATATTTGTATTCCTTTGTGTTATATAGATAACCTAATGTTACTCAACTAGATTACTACATGGTATGTCATGCGTTCTACCTATATACATTGACCAAGTATGATATGTATACAATGACATATCATTGTATTATAATTACCTGTGCATATATTATGCCTTGTACATAACTAATATAATGTGTGTGGGTTATGAATTGCATTTACCCACTGACCTGTAATGTTACAAGGTCCATATTAACTCATAAGGGTGTGGTTACCATAATTTATACATATAATCCTGGTTGGGAGAACTCATCAATGCACCTCTAATATGTTGGTTAGATATCACCTGTATACACCTTTGGCATCCAAGGGCGTGATATGAGAATGAATAGAAACCATATTGATTGTGATACCTCCATCACAGGGGGTGTACAATTGGGTCATTTTTCAACACTATTTATGCTAATTATATGGAGCACATGTATAGAATATGTCAAAGGTATGCCATTAGTTCATAACATATCCCATGTCATAAGTTATGCCATATAAGTGATATGCAATAGATATATCATAAATGGTATGTGCTCTAAAATACATAGAATGTAGTATGGATTACACTATGTATGTAAGGTATATCTAATATGAAAATCCCAAGAAAACAAGGTTCTTAAAACCCCCTAATCTTATTGAATCAAATCCCCAGTCTTGCTATTCCAAGAACATGCTAGTTCAAACCCAAATTATATAAAATTGAGACCTAAACCCAAAGAAAATAGAAGATTTGAACACGCCACAAGCAATTACCTTGATAAGTGATATAATCCTTGAAGTAACAACATGAACATGCCTTTGTTAAAGAGAATATCTCTGAATTTTATTAATCAACTAATCTGAAGTTTACAAGGATAAAATAGGGTATTATACCCTTGCTTACGTCCTAACCCTAAAAGGAATAGGTTACAAACCCAGTTAATGCCGAAAACAAGCCTAATCCTAACTAGTTTAGGAGTTATAGCCCAATAATGCAATCTAATCCTAATCCACTTAGTATTGGGCTAAACTAACTTAAATAAGACCAATATAACTTACCTAGGGGAATGGGCCTAATAGAGGTGTAAAATAAACTAAGGTAGGCTTACAAATCAATATCCAGTCCATAATAAGTCTTTTGGGCCTAATAAGTAAAGGACAAATAACAAGCCCAATGTATTAAATTAAACCCATAAGAATAATTGAACTTGTCTTGAAATTTGGCTAAGTATTAGCCCTTCCACACGCCCTCTCTAGAAGAATCACAAGCTTGACTAATCCACTTGAATCCTCCATGGATGGTTCGGCCTT
Organism: Erythroxylum minutifolium; assembly: GCA_027123815.1. Lineage (NCBI taxonomy): Eukaryota > Viridiplantae > Streptophyta > Magnoliopsida > Malpighiales > Erythroxylaceae > Erythroxylum > Erythroxylum minutifolium. The sequence goes on from JAOTJB010030800.1 coordinate 4,604, forward strand.
GTCATCAAGGTGAGATGTAATGTGACTTTGAAAAAACCCTTGAAGTGCTTGTTTAAGCCTTGCTGCATGTTGCCTTGTAATAGGTCCACTTGGCAAAGTAAGATTATCTTGGTGTGTTGCACCTTGATCTCCATTGTTGCCATGGCTTTTTGTATCATTTCCTCCATCCTCAAAAGGATTCGTCCTCGAGTCAGCCCCTACATTATCAAATGCAGAGAGATCAACAACATTAAATGTAGCAGATACTTGATATGCACCTGTAAAATTAATCTTATCGTCATTATCATTAATCTTTTCAAGGATATGGAAAGTTCCATCACTTCTAGGACTTAACTTGGATTTCCTTTGTTTAGGAAATCACTCTTTCCTAAAATGCACCCAAACCCAATCACCAGGCTCAAATTGCATCAACTTTGGCCCTTGATTAGTTTTTTGTGCATATGCTTCATTCCACTTCTCTATGTGCTATCTTGCCTTCTCATGAATGTTGCGCACCAATTCTACCTTCTTTTGTCCATCTGCACTAGTTATCTTCCTTAAAGGTAAAGAACACAAATCTAAAGGTGTTAATGGAATAAAACTTTAAACAATATCAAAAGGTGAATAACCAGTAGTAGAATGTATGCTCCTATTGTATGCAAATTCAACTAATGGCAAACATTCTTCCTATGTTTTAAGATTTTTACCAACCACAACACGCAAAAGAGAACCTAAAGTTCTAGTCACCACTTCAGCTTGTCCATCAATTTGAGGATGCCAAGTAGTAGAAAACAAAAGTTTAGTACACCCAAAGAACATGCCAAAAATGGCTCAAAAACTTCACATCACAATCAAAAATAATAGTTTTAGGAACACCATCAGTTTTATGACATACAATGAAGTGTGCCATGATACTAAACTGATCTACTACTACAAATATACTATCCTTACCCTTTTTTGTCCTAGGCAGCCCTAAAACAAAGTCCATAGATATGTCAGTCCACGAATGCTTAGGCACAAGCAAAGGTGTATGCAAACCATATAGATGAATCTTAGATTTCGCTTGTTTACATGCGACACACTCAGAACAAATTTTCTCAACATCTTTTCTCATGTTGGGCCAATAAAAAATGTTCACAAAGTATGTCATATGTCTTTTGAATGCCAAAATTACCCATCAAACTCCCACAATGTGATTCATGCACAAGTACTTCACGCATAGAACATTTAGGCACACATAACTTGTTTTCCCTAAACAGATAGCCATTATGTCTATAAAATCTTTGGAATGTAGCATGCTCACAAGCACCAAACACATTGCCAAAATCAGAATCTGAAGTGTACAAATCTCTAATGTACTCAAACCTAAGCAATTTAGAACTTAAAGTCATGATTAGAGTGTACCTTCTCGAAAGTGCATCAGCAACAACATTCTCTTTACCTTGTTTGTATTATATCACGTATGGAAAGGTCTCTATGAACTCCAGCCACTTCGTATACATCTTGTTCAACATACCTTGGCCCTTTAGATGTTTCAATGACTCATGATCAGAATGGATCACAAACACCTTTGGCTAGAGATAAAGCTGCCAAGTATCCAATGCTCTTACCAAGGCATAGATTTCCTTGTCAAAAGTGCAATAATTCAATTGTGGCCTATGAAGCTTTTCACTGAAGTATGCAATGGGATGCCTACCCTACATCAAACAGTAACAATACCTATCCCAGAAGCATCACATTCAATTTATCTTTTAAAGTATTAAATGCCAGTTCTTGTGCCTCGTTCCACTTAAAGCCAACATCCTTTTTAATTATTTCAGTCAATAGTGCAGCAATGGTGCTAAAGTCCTTAACAAAACACCTATCAAAAGCTAGCCAAACCATGAAGGCTACGCACATCACTGACTGACTTAGGAGTAGGCCAATCATTGATAGCCTTAACCTTCTCCTCATAAACATACACACCACTGGAAGAAATAACAAAGCCAAGAAAAAAAACTTTATCCATACAAAAAGAACACTTTTTAAGTTTAGCATATAGTCTTTCATGCCTAAGTGCTTTTAGTACAAATTTAAGATGCATAATATGCTCATCAAGGCTTTTTCTATAAATCAGGATGTCATCAAAGTATAAAACCACAAACTTGCCAGTAAAATTACGCAAAACATGATTCATTAATCTCATGAATGTTAGGGTGAATTTGTCAAACCAAATGGCATGACCATCCACTTATATAGACCATATTTCATTTTAAAGGCTATTTTCCACTCATCCCCTACTTTCATTCTAATCTGATGATAACCACTTATAAGATCAATTTTTGTAAAGAAACAAGCACCATGTAACTCATCAACCATATCATCTAACCTAGGAATAGGGTGGAGATACTTTACCGTTATCTTGTTTACTGCCCTGCAATTCACGCATATACACCAAGTTCCATCTTTCTTTGGCACCAATAGCACCAGAACTATGCATGAGCTTAGGCTTTCTCTTACGTGCCCCCTCTCAAGCAACTCCTCCACTTGCCTTTGAAGCTCCTTTGTCTCCTCAAGATTACTCCTATAGGCTGGTTGGTTTGGAATTTGAACTCCTAGCATGAAATCAATCTGATGTTCAATGCCTCTCAATGGTGGTAATCCCTTGGGCAACTCATCAGGAAAGACATCAGAGTATTCCTGCAAAACAAGTTTCACAATATTAAGCAAAGAAGGGTTAAGGTCAGTCTCATTATAAAACAACTCCTTATACCTAAGCAAAATCTATGGTTTTTGTGTATACATGACCTTCCTCGACTCTTTTTCTTTTGCAAAGAAAATACTCTTTTATTCCACTCTTCTCTCCTTTTTCTATTACGCTACTCTCTTTCTTTTACTCACTAGTGCAGTCTCAGTTGGGCCTTTGTTCTTATTTTCTTGAATGGCCTCTTTTTCTTTTTTTCATTTCAAACTCTCGGCCTCTCCAAGTTTCTATTTTTCTATGGCTTTTGCAAGTCTCCACTGATCCTCTTGAACTTCTATTGGTGAAAAAGGAGCCAATGTGAAGTCTTTCTCTCCCATCTTAAATGAATACCTATTTTTAAATCCATACTATATGCCTATCATATTGTCATGGTCTCCCCAATAGTAAATGGCCAGCATGTATAAGAACTACATCACACAACACTTCATTAGAATATCTCCCAATTGAGAACGTCATTAGCACTTGCTTGTTCACCCTAACCTCTCCACACTTATTAAGCCATTGCAGCTTATAAGGACTAGAGTGCTTAATGAGCAACAGCCCAATTTCTCAACCAAAATCGTGCTTGCAACATTGGTGCAACTACCTTCAACAATTATTAAACTACACATGTTACCCTTAATTAAACAACTGGTGTGGAATATGTTCTCCCTTTGTTCATTAAGCTCTATCTTTTCTTGTGCATTGAGAGCTCACCTCACTACTAATGCTTCGACCTGGACTAGTTGCTCAACTTCTTCATCAGCGCAATCCTCCAACTCAGGCATATCATCTCCATCACTATCTTTTGATTCAATTACCCCATATCGCAAATACGTGATCTTCCTTTTGGGACATTGGTTTGCCATATGACCTAAACCCATACACTTGAAACATTTGATGTTTCTTTGCTTAGTGATAGGATTTTGATCATTAGATGTAAGCGCACCTTTAGAGGTTGTCCAGTTTTCCTTGGACTTGTCATTATTGTCATAGGACTTATCCTTGCTCTTTTCCTCTTTCTTGGGCCATTTAGGACCCTAAGAATTTGAAGGCTCTGAGGTGTTGCCCTTGCTGAAGCTTTTTCCCTTAAATTGCTTCTCTATCTTCATAGTCATGCTTATCATATCCTCCAACTCCAAGTATTAATGAAGCTCTAATATGTTGGCTAAGGTTTAGACCAGCAAGGAACCGAGCCATTGTAGCCTCTCTATCCTTCTCTATGTTAGCCCTTATCATAGCTATCTCCATCTCCTTGTGGTAATCTTCCACGCTCTTCATGTCTTGCCTCAATGTTTGTAGTTTTTTATGTAACTCCCTATATTAGTAACTTGGCATGAATCTCTTTTTCATGCTGCATTTCATCTTATCCCAGGTTTCAACCGGTCTTTCTCCAATTCGTCTTCTACTGACCATCAATTGATCCTACCAAACAGCAACATAATTAGAGAAATCAACTACCGCCAGCTTCACCTTCTTCTCCTCAGAATAGTTGTGGTAGGCAAATATCATCTCTACTTTCCTTTCCCACTCCAACTAGGCATCTGCATCATTCCTTCCTTGAAATGGTAGCATCTTCATTTTGATGCTGCCAATGTTTCTATCTATCTTTTCAATCTCTTCCTCCTCTCTGCTTCTTTCAGCTTTTCCTCTATAACCACCTCTATTTAGACCTCTATCTCCTCTACCACATAGCATTGTTTCGGCCTCCATACCACTCTTCCTCATCAAATCCATCTTCATCTTTCTACTCCTCATAGTGATAATGATTATGAACTGGAGGGTTCTCTCTTCTTCTTATCCCATTATTCCCTGAAGATTTGGCTTGAATAGTTTTGAGAAGCCTATCTTATCTTTCAAAGTTTCTATCTTGTTGCTCAAACTTGTCTTTGACTTCAAGGAACGTAGTCTCTATTCTCTTAAACCGATTTTGCATTGCTTCAAGAGAGAAGAATGTATTTTGTTGGTCTTCTCCACTCCCATCACTGTTTCCATTTTATTGCTATTATGAGACATGATTAGTTCCTACAAGAAAACGTTAGAAGCCTTACAATACTCCCTGATGTGTTTCTCTTTAGAACAGAATTTCCCACTCATGTTTTACCAATAATATGGGTTCTCACTATATAATCTCACACTCTTGCCTTTTTCCACTCAAGTGTCTCTTTTATTGTTACTCTTTAGGATCACTTCAACAAGATCAAGGAAATCAACAAGCAACAAGTTCAAGTAAAAGCACAAAGATAACGACCTTAAGAAAGAAAACGAATAGATGAAACAAATCTAGAAGCAAAATATTGTACGGACGGAAAATAAATCAAAGTGCCACTACACTAATGAAGGGTAGTATAGGCAACGATTCTTGTGTCAATTGAACAATTATGAGTGCAACAATTGTTCAAATCCTTGCAGAGAAGCAAAGATAGGTACCAAAACAAGAAATAAACCAAGAAACAAAAAAAGCAAAAAAATAATATGACAAACTCACCAAACCTGAGACCAAATTATTATTTTTTATCCCAATCTGCCAAAATTCCAAAAATTGAACAAAAGATTCAAAGAAAACGTTTTTTGATAGGTTCTTGAATGAAAGAAAGACATTATAGATGAATCTTGAATGAATAGAACAAATCTTGAATGAAAGATCAAACAAAGATTCAAAGAATTACAATCTTGGATGTTTCTTGATCAATCTTGAAATTTCTTTTCTTTTCTTTCTAATTTTTTTTAATTGAGGATCAAGAAAACAAAGAATCAACTAAAGAAACAAGAACATAAAGAATCAATAATGGCAGATTCGTTCCAAGCAATTAAACCCTAGTTTTATTTATTTTTTCTAAGGAATCAACAAAGAAAACAATGAAAGGTACATACGAGTTCAATAAAATTAAGCCAAAGCGCTGATACCAACTGATACGAAAACTCCAAGAAAACAATGTTCTTGAAACCCCCTAATCCTATTGAATCAAATCCCCAATCTTTCTATTGTAAGAACATGCTAATTCAAACCCCAATTATACGAAATTGAGACCCAAACCCAAGAAATAGAAGAATTGAACACGCCACAAGTGATTACCTTGATAAGTGATGCAATCCTTGAAGTAACAACAAGAAGAACA
>JAOTJB010030827.1:0-10422 GCA_027123815.1 Erythroxylum minutifolium
TTGTACTACAAAATTACTCATGAAATTCAAAATGGAACCTATAAGATGTATTCTGATTTTGAAAACATTTCTCAATGCCTTTAAAATTCAATAAACCCTTCAAAACATAAAGCAAGGAACAAAATTTGTAACTAAGTACTTCAACAAATTAGTTAAACTTTTGGTAAGAGATGGATTTGTTTTATATAATTCGATGGAAGTGTGCAGATAATGGGGTACTCTACAATCAATTACTTAAGAAGGACTGAGTTTTTAATTTCCTCTAAGGCCTAAATAAAGATTTATATGAAGTATGTAAGGGAATTCTTAGGTAAAAAACCCTTGTCATCACTCTGAGAGGTTTTTCTTCATAGTTAGATGAGAAGATATTAAGAAAAAAGTGATGTTGAACACAACCTTATACCCAACAATTGAAAAACAACCATAAAGTTCCGGGCTTGCCATTAATCATTTAATCTCATCTAATACCCAAGGTCAGAAGCCAAATGAGAATAATCTATAGTGTGAACACTATAATAAGCCTTTTCATACAAAAGAGACAAGTTGAGACCTCTATAGAAAGCTACTAGATTGGAAACCATGAAGTAAAAGAAGAAATAATCCAACTGCCTATGTAGTTGAATATGTTGTAGAGGCGAAAAAGCCAATTAATGTAGCATTTACTCTAGAAAAAATGGAAATCTTAAGGAACTTGCTAGCCTACCAAAGGAATTCAGATCACTCATCCCTTGACATCTAAGGTAGCCATAACTCATCGAGGTATTATCTCATTCTCGTTTTTGTCACAAATGGATGTCTTAGATGGGTGGATTATAAACACGAGTACCATTAGATCATATGACGGGTTCACTCACCTTTTTTTTATGTTATAAAACATGTGTTGATAACATGAAATTTTTTGTGGCTAATGGAAACACTTTTATAATGGTTGTCATTGGAGATGTTATTTTTAGTGGATTTTATTTTTAAAAAATTGTGCTTCATGTTGCCAATATAAGATATAGTCTTCTTTCTATTAGCAATTTAAAAAAAGCTATAATTGTATAGTAAGATTTTTGTATGATCATTGTACTTTTCAGGATCTATCTTTGGGGAAGATGATTGGCAATACTGAGGAACATGTAGTCTTTACTATCTTACTGGTTCTCTCCTACCAAAAACACTTATACCTCTTTTAGTGTATAGTTCATCTAAATACGATGTTTTTTAATGGCATACTCATTTGGGTCAGCCTAGTTTTTCATATATAAAACATTTGTACCCAAATTTGTTCATCAATGAAGACTCTTCCTTATTTTCTTATGAATCATGCAATCTTGCAAAACAATCTAGAAAAAATTATACTATTCATGACTATAAGATGTCAAAAACTTTTCATATTATTTGTAATGATATTTGGGAGCATTAATAGCTGCTAATTTGATAGAAAAAAGGCGGTTCATCACTTTCATTGATGATCACACAAGAACATGTTGGGTCTACCTTTTAAAGAAAAAAATCTAAAATTGGGTCTATGATTCAACAATTATATAAAATGATCACAAATGTTTTTTATTATACTATCCATGTAATTCACATAGACAATGGAGGGAATACTTTACAAGTACTTTGAGCAATTATCTCATTAATAACGGAATCTTCCATCAAAGTTCATATACCTATACCCCTCAATAAAACAAGATAGCAGAGAGAAAAATATCATTTGTTGGAGTTTGCCCGACTAATTATGCTTAAAAATTATACACCTCATCAATATGGGCGTGAGTCAGTGATAACAACATCTTACTTGATTAACATGCTTCCATCAAAAACTCCAAAATTTTTTGATGTTCTACTTTTTCTATAATACTAATCCTACACATGGAAAACTTGATCGAAAAGCCATTAAATGTACTTTCGTAGATTATTCTCCTACTAAAATTGGTCATAAATGTTATAATCCCTAACAAAAAAAACCTATGTTTCATATGATGTCACCTTTCTTGAATATCAAAATTTGTCCTCTCATACTTCTCTTCAGGCGGGTAATTTAGGTAAAGATAACCATTTAGATCCTTCTATGTCTCGTCCTGTATTGTTGCCCATTCCTCCATTTATGTTCCTTCTCCATTACAATCCTTACAAAACACATCCATATGTGACTCAAGTCAAAGGAGAGAACCACCTTTATAAACTTAATAATAAGGTGAACTACGCGTGGACTCAAGGAGACTACCATGAGCAAAACTTGTTTAGCAAAACTAAGTCTCTGAACCTGAAGATGATCTTATACCACAATGTTGCCCTAAGGTAATGTTACAAAAAATGATCTGAATATTCCTTTTGCTATTAGGAAAGGGGTAAGATCTTGTGTTTAGAATCTAGTTTTAAACCATTTGTCATATTCTCACTTATCTATTGAGTATATGGAATTTATGTCTAAATTGGATAATGTGAAAATTCTGTGAAAATTCCTACCAACTTACATGAAGCTTTAAAAGATTTAAGATGGGAAGTTGCATTCATGGAAGAAATGAAGACCTTGAAAGATAATGAAAAACATGACATTATTGAAAGTTGGTTCAGATAGGCAAATAGAGAGATATAGGCTCACTTGGTTGATCAAGGGTATATGCAAACCTATCGACTTGATTATGATGAAAATTTTGCACAAGTTGTAAAATTGAATTCCATCAGAGTTCTTTTAGTGTAGATAGCTAACCTAGATTGGGAATTACACCAAATAGACATGTCTGATGCCTTCTTGAATCGAACTCTAGAAGAATAAGTGTACATGAAGTTGCTAGTTAAAATAGAGGAGACAAGAAAAACTAATTATGTGTGTAAGTTAAAAAAAATCTCTTTATTGATTGAAATAGTCTATAAGGGCTTGGTTTACCTGGTTCAGCATACTTATGAAGCAATTCAGTTATAAAAAAGAGCAAGTTGATCGCTAATCATACTTTATGTGTAAAAAAACCTTAGGATGAGAAGAAGTCAATCTTTATTACTATGTTGATGATATGGTAATCATAGGTTATGACAATGAAGATATAACAAATCTTAAGAACCTAATTCAATATGAATTTAAGGTTAAAGATCTTGGGAATCTTTATTATTTTCTTAGAAAAGAAATAAACAAAAGTAAGTCGTATTTTCATCTCTCAAAGAAAATATACCCTAGATCAATTAAAGAAAATAGGAAATTTAGGTTGTTAGCCTATAAGCATAACACTAGTAGAGAACTATAAGCTAAGATTTTTAAGAATGACCCTTTAGCAAATAAAGAAAGCTATTAACTCCTAGTTGGAAAAGTAATATATCTATCACTCACTAGGGCTGATATTGCTTATAGTGTTAATGTGGTCAGTCAATTTAGCATGATCCCACCAAAAGGCACCATGATGCAGTTAACCATATTCTTAGGTACTTGAGAGGAATGCCTGGAAAGAGCCTTTTATGATAAAAGGATTTGTAAATGCAAGATGAGCAAATTCAGTTAAAGATACTAAGTCTACTATTGACTATTGTACAAAGCTTTGGGAAATCTTGTTACATCGAAAATTAAGAAATAAACGGTTGTGGCAAGAAGTAGTGTTAAAGTAGAATATAGGGCAATGGCAAAGGTATTTGTGAGCTAATTTGGTCGGAAACATTCTATTAGATTTGAATATCCCATTAAAGGATTCCATACAATTATAGAGTAATAATGATTCAACAATTGCAACAGTTCATGACCCTATATAGCATGATCGTATCAAGCATATTTGGATTAACAAAAATTTTGTCAAAACTGAGATAGAAGGTGAAAGATAAAATTTTCCTATGTGCCACCTAGATCATAAGAAGCTGATATCCTTACCAAAGCATTACTTAGAGTTAGTTTTGAGTCAAATGTAAGTAAGCTAGGAATGTTTGATATATATTCAAGAACTTAAAGGCGAGTGTTGGAAAGTTGATAAAGATTACCAAAATTAATGGTGGTTGATAAGGATTATCTTTATTTCCTTTTCAGTTTAAGATCTTGATTTCTAAACTAATATTTTGTAAAAATTTCTTAGAATTTCTAGTTGTAGATATATGTACCTGTCTCTAATTTTACATATATTTGTATAGTTTGATCAAAGAAAGTTGATGAAAAATCTTTAATTCATTCATAAATTTTATTTTTCATAATCGAAGCGAGTATGGAATATGTTCATTCTCTAGGTATCTTATAGGTATGTGCCCTAAAATGTAACAAAACTCCATTTAAGAAGCTAATGTAATTGGGGGATTTCATGGTCAACCTCAACAAAATTATAACACTTATTAAATTGTTATAATCTAGGATGGAGGGATCATCCAAATTATAGTATAAAAATCAAGAAGGGTTATAAAGATACAAACCTCAAAATTTCAATAGACAACTTCAAGCACCTACATATGTTCAGCAAATTACCTTCATAAATGATAGTGAATCCTAAGGATATGAAGTATATATTCCTCATGAATTAAAGTGAGTTATTAATTAATATAGTGAAATCAAACACTTTTGATTCTCAAGGATGTAGGCATACTCAATTGAATCCTTATTAAAAATCTTCTTATTTTTTTATTTATTTCTTTCATAATAAATACTCTTACTGCATAAATCTTATTTCTTGATAAGTTGTATTGGAGCATCATCAAAGTAAAAATAAATTCAATTGTAAAGTTTGAAGTGGAAAAGTTTAATAAAATTGGGAATTTCAAATTATGATAACAAAGTGTGAAAGATTTATTATAGTAAGACATGTTAAAGGGGCTGTAGGAGAATAAGTTAGAAGATATGGATGATCTCGATTGAGAAGTGTTACAGCTGTGTGTGACTAAAACCATAGACTTTGTTTAGTATATGAGTTCATGTATTACATTATAGAGGTTACATCCACTATGGAGATATAAAACAAATTGTTAATTATGTACATATTAAAGTCTCTAAAAAACAAGTTGCATTTGGAACAAAAAATTATATAATCTGAAGATACAAGGAGTATATCTAGAATAACATATCAATGTGTTTAATTAAATAGTTAGTGACATGCTAAGGTCTAAGGTAACTATTATGGATGATGATAAAGCAATATTCTATTTTTTTCCTTACCTCTTTCTCATAAACTTTTGATGATTATACTCACATTGGGAAAGGAGATAGTTGGTTTAGAGGATATCATCATTATGTTATTGGATTATAACCAACGAAGATTAAATTCTAGTGAAAGTTCTCAAGATGAAGGAATGTATGAAAGGAAAAGCCAAAATCATAAGAGGAAGAAAAGGATAACTTGTCTAAACGGAGATCTAAACCCAAGAGTGAAACGATATTTTGATGTTACAAGTGTGAGGAAATTGGGCATATTAGGGGGATTGTTTAAATAAGAAGGAGCAAAGGGAAAAAAGAAATTATGATTATTTGTCAAGGTCTACTAATGTGGTACAAAATAAGGGCTAAAATTACAATAATGGAGACATTGCTTTATGTTTTAACTAGTTAACTTTAAGATGCATAAATTTTGGATATATGATGATTACATTACATGAAACTAAACGAGGATTGGTAAACTTTACGCAACTTAGGCATTGTCTTATTAGGAGATGATAAAGCTTACAAAATCATTAGAACATGACATTTCATAATTAAGATGAATAATGATATTATCAGGAGGTTGAATAGTGTCCAATATGTTCTAGATTTGAGGAAGAACTTGATCTCTTTGAGCATCTTAAATGTGAACAATTTTGGATATAAAATTGATTGAGATAATGTTAAAGTAGTAAATAGTGCGGTGGCTGTGGTCAAAAGACTAAAATTATTGAGTAACATCTATGTCGTTTTAGGTGAAGAAATTGTTACAGAGTTGAAGGAAGTTAGTATTGCATATGACATATACAACTAAGTCATCTACTAGAAAGTAAATTTGTACAAGTTTTATGTTGAAAAAAGTATAAGGAAACTTTTATAGATGTAATGTTTAAGGAGTGGCATATAATGAGACAAACATGTAGAGAATAGGTGTTAAGATTAGTATAAAGTAACCTAGAATATATGCTCAAAGGGCTATAATTTCTAGTTTGAAAAGATAAAACAATGTTAAGAAGAAAGTATCAATATGTTATAGTCACAGATAGAGTGAGACAAACCATCTGATTGTCAAATAGATATATTTGGGAAGACTCGATTGGGTATGCTTATATAATTAATGATGAAGATCTAACTACCTTTTAGAGGACTATGATTAGTTAGGAGAAAGGTAGATGACTAAATGTGATGGTAAAGTATGTGAAGTTTCATAAGGTCAATGAATTGAGTGCATTTAGAAAGATCTTATTAGAAAAAGGTTCAAACTTTTTAGATGGAGTAGATATATCGTCAAAGTTGATTATCAAAAAGGATTTCAAGCATCACTTGGATTTGATTAATGTCTCGGGGTATTTGATATAGTTACAATCCAACCTATATAAAGTATATTCACTATGTGGAGACTTTTACACATGGATCATTTATATGCACATGGAATATTATGGGCATTTCTTGGAATGTATTGGTTAATCACATTATATTTGCCAAGGTAGAGATTAGTTTGTATTACTCATATATATGGGTGAGGTATTTGAGTTTTAATAAGAAAACTAGTTTTTCTTGGATGTCTTTTAGGTGCACACATTTTGGGACATAGGCATAGCCTATGACGTGTTCTTTTATAAAAATCAGAGGTGAAAGCATGGTGTGACAAAGTTTTTCTTACAAAAGATATAATTTAGAACATAATCATGTCATATTTTATGTGTGTGGAGAAGCAGAAGGATCTATAGTCTAGGACATGAGATTGGCTAAGCTCATGTTTAAGTGTGACAAGAAATAGTGAAATCCTCAATTGTGTCCTAAGCTATATCCATAACAACTAGCATTATACATAAATACAATTTTGGTATATCTCAAACTCTAAAAGGGCTCTAAGACTTATTATAATCATAATTAAGTTAAATTAGGCTTATTGAAGAGACAAATTATATTTAACTATAATAGTTAGAGTTTACAATTAATTATACTTGTGTAAATCCATTACAGTAAAATCATCTACTATTGACTTCCAAGGACATAGGAACACCCAATTGACCGAACTTTATTAATATATTCTTATTTGTTCTTATTCGTTTTTTTATAAAAATCTATTCTTATTATATGCACCTTATTTCTTAACAATAATCCCTTAGGCAGTAGGTCCGCCAATATGTAGTTCAAAGGCATTTGCTAAATAATAATTAGGAATTCTGTAACTTTCTTTTTGATAATAGAGAACTTAATGTTAATATCCTTAAAGTAAAAAGTGCTCCTAGTATTTCGAGAGAGAGACACAATGGCAAAAACGTCATAATACAATTTCAACTTCCTCAAAATGGAGACCATAACTCCTACTGCTGAAATTAAATTTTGCAACCATAATGCATGACAAATGGTCTTCTATCATGCTATATACTTTGCTTTTATAATAAAAAATTATAAATGTCTATTTCATACTTTTCTATGAAACAACTACTCTTGTCACTATAAAGATTTACATAGAAGTACATTTTTATCATCTATACAACATGTATAATTGAAGTCATTAAAACTAACTACTTCAAGAGTGTCAATACGCCAATATGGCCACATAAGATCCTTGGTACCTTAAAGATATTTTAAACCTTTCTTTAACTAGTTTTTAACGGTTTTATTTAGGATTGCTCGAGTATCTACTAAGCACACCAACCACAAAGGCAATATCATGACATGTGCAGACTTAAGCATACATTATGCTACCAATAATAAAATCATAAAGGACTACTTTTGTTTGATATCTCTCAACATCATTATAAGGACATTAGGTCTTAAAGAACTTTGTCAACCTTAACAACTGGAGTTTTTATGGAAGAATAGGATTATATATTAAACCTTTTTAAAATATGATTAACATAGTTATTTTAAAATAACTTGAGAATGCTATTGCCTTATTAAGATATATTTGGCTTTATCAAGATCATTCATGTCAAAATGGCTATGCAATTGTTGTTTTGTCTCAATCAAAAGATAAATGCCATAAAAAATGGGTAAAAAATCATTAACATATAAAACTACAAATATATACTTGCTCCATTGACCTTTATCTATATACATTGATTAATAATATTTTTCTTGAAATTGTTAGCAATTATAATTTTATCAAGTTGAGATCCCACTATTTTGAAGCTTATTTCAACTCATATATTAACTTTTTGGGCTTACAAAACATACTTTCTTTCTCAATTATCTTAAAACCAATCAGTTGAACTAAAGATTTTCACTTAAATCTCTATTTAAGAAAGTCTTTCTTACATCTATTTGATAAAGTTTTATATTAAAATGAGCCACAATGTCATGTTAAGAGTTCTTATTGGAAACATGATAAAACTTCTCTTTGTAGTTAATACTATTTCGTTGGTTATAGTCATTCGCTACTAGACTTGTACTTCTCCACTTGACTTTTAATATCACTATTAGTCTTATTAATCTTTAATAACCATTTACATCCGATAAACCTACTATCTTTGGTAAATATTATAAAACTCTATATTTTATTGGATTAATTATTAAATAATTTCAAACTTTAGTTAATTATCTAATTATAGTCCGAATTTTTAAAAGTGATAATAAAATACTTAAAATTTCAAATTTTATAAAAAAAGTTCTACGTTAGATTATCTGTTAACAAAACTGACATAACAAACTACATCAAATATAATAAGTTCGACGTGAATATCAGGTATAAGTTACATTTCACTTTAGCTTCATTTTCCCCATCTTTTTCTCGTTAGCCTATTCTCCATCTTTTCGTAGCCTCATTGTGCCTACCCAAAATTGCATATCACTTATTGTTGTTTTTCTAAAACTTGGAACATCTCTCTTACTTTCTTTGGTTTGTTTCCCATGCTAAAACAGTAAGGGACTTTCCACTTAGTTTATATACTAGAGTTATTCGTGAGACTGGTATAGATGCCACACACACGCGCAAGAGCGCACACCTCTCGACCAGCTTGACTACGGCATGGCATGGCGCCGTCAAGCATATAGAATAAACCTTTTGGGGCTCAATTGGTTTAATTCTTTTTCTGTGCTTTTTTTAATGTTTTCAATTACTAAATGTTACATTTTTTTACCACTTCTCCTAATGCTTTCAGTTACTAAATGCTCTCTCTCCAAATTACTCTTAATTCTCACTTAATAACGTCCATCTTGTTTTTCCTATATATTTTGCCCATCTCATTTATTGAAACACATACGTATGCACGTCTGAAATATACACATTCATATCAAACATATATCATTTCTTTTCGTTGTTCGATTTTTCTTGTTCTTGGCAATAATTCCTATTCCACACTTTGGAGTATATCGAAGCTGGTGGAGGAGGTGTTAACCATAGGGTCAGATCTTATTGTCTAGATGCACCGTAGAGGGGGAATTTTTGACTTAGGGTAGTAGTTTTTCATGACGCCTTACATTCATATAAGTTGTTCCAATTTTAATTTCATTGCTATTTTGCTAACAATCTAAATAAAAAATTGTTTTGTTCTTCATGCTCTTTGTCATAAAGTGTTCTATTCTATGTGCTCTTTGCCAGGATACTATGTTGTTCTTTGTGCTCTCTATCGAAAATTGTTCCATTCTTACTGCTGTCTGTTTATTTTGATATCAGTTGGATAAATTTGTTTTGTTCTTCGTGCTGTTTATTTATTTCCATGTAAGTCATATCTATTTCTGAATTCAATATGTCATTTTGCGAATGAAATCAACGAAGGTTTTGCCCTTACTGTTTCCCACATAGGTTCTGTTGTTGTCATCGTAGCCTAGAGAATTTTACTTGACTTGATGAGATTAGACCCTTTAGATGGGAGAAACTTTAAATGATAGCCTGAGAAAATTCTTTCAGTACTATGAAATTAATTATGCAATATTTCAAGATATTCCTAGTGACAATACCGACCCTAAGATAACTAAAGATAACTGTACCGTTAGGGGAATGTTGCTCAACCATATGATAAACTCATTATTTGATATTTATTACAAGTTCAAAACTGTCAAGGAAATTTGAGATGCCTTAGAAGTTAAATATAGGACTGATGATGCTAGAACAATAAAATACATTGTTGCTAGGTGGTTAAAATTTACTGTTTTTGATGATAAACCCACTATGGACCAATTACATGAGTACGAAAACCTAGTTGGTAAAATCCTTGCTGAGGGTATGAACATGTGTTAAATGTTTCAAGCTAATGCCCTTATTGAGAAATTGCCTGCCTCATGGAATGAGTATAAAAACTAGTTGATAGATAGAAAGAAGGACATGAAGCTACAGGAATTGATCAGGCATATAAAGATTAAGGATGTCAACCGTACACAAGGCCTAA
>JAOTJB010030838.1:0-10422 GCA_027123815.1 Erythroxylum minutifolium
ATATTTTCATGTGCACATATCACTGTTCACAAATGCATGAGCATGAGATGTGTTGTTCTAATTTCTCTGATTGATCTTCTCGTATTCCTGTTTCCCTGGTCCGACTCGATATATAGAAACGGGATGTTACACCTATTCTTTATCTCTAAACTCATTTTAAATCATCTTTAAACCCGCAAAAAAAATCGTAAACACAGTGAACAACACTTGCATATCCACGGTAAATAGAGCATATATGAACATTATCTTTCATGAATTTCTGCACTTTTTTCATGCACATTTTCATTGATCTTTCAACCCAAAAAAATCATTTTAATGCTATCTTATAACATTTTGATCCTCAACACACACAAACAAAATATCAATATACTCATACTATACTCACAATTTACATGAAAAATGTCCATTTTCACATGATCATTTAATGACAACTAAATCACCAAATTTATCTCATATTCCAACAACTCGTAAGGATTTACATGTACTTACTTGTTAAATTTCCAATTCTTCCAAAATCTCAAGAAGCCCTAATTCCTCATGCAACCACGTACATCATCTTGAAGGTGGTTTAGGTTAGGTTTTCTCAAGGAAAAGAAATAGATAACAAAGTAGGAGTAGCAAAAGGTAGATAAAAGCAAGATTTAAATTTTGTGAGGTTCAGTGAATCAAAAATCAATGAAGAAAAAGCTTGAAGATGAAAGATATGAAGAAGAGAACTAAGTCAAGAAACAACAGTAACTTCATCTTTCAAGTTTAAAAAAAGCGTGACTTCGTCTTCCTAACATAATCATTTAATATAACTTAAACTAAGTAAGTGACACTTGTAACTTATCTAACTTCTAAGGCTTTAACTAGTTTTTCTAATGAAACTACTCTAGTCATCTTCAACTTTACTCTAAATGTTTCTAAAATTTTCAGTATCATTTTCTTAATAATTCCCACAGTCATCTATAAAATTTCTTCATTATCATTTGATTCTTATTTCTATTTTCGTTTATCAATTTACTTGCCACTTGACATTTTCCTTGTCCAGTAATACCCAACATTTTCGAAAATTTTCCTAAAATTTACCAAAAGTTCTAAATCACTAAATATACTCCCCAAATCAGTTTTCAACGCATAAAAACCAGAATTTTCAATATAATCACGTTTATAAACAATTATACCCAAAATATGTTAATGAATGCATGTACAATTATTTTCATATGCAAAAATTCAATATTCACATGTACGTTTATGCCTTATTATACATGAGCATGTAATGCACTTTCTAATTTCTCAATAATCTCTCTTATATTCTATTCTAGCCTTAATATGGGTAGCAAGATGTTACATATAATCCTTGAAATTCAACTTCCTAATGGTGATTGGGATTCCTAAGTAAATGAAAGGGGTCCTTGATCTATAAATTAGATATTAAAGATAACTAAGGTGTAATAGCTTTTTCCCTGTAACAAATATCATATAAATTTTACGAAGATTAATAAAAAGACCTAATAACATTCTAAAAGAGTTCAAAGTAATCATAAATAGATATGTAGATTTGTCCTCAACCTTGAAAAGGAGGAGATCATTTGCAAAAGAAAAACTAAAAAGCCTAGACTTCTTTCATTTTGAGTGGAAGTTAAAGTTATTATCATGTCTTATAAAAAAATCAGCTAGCTTGGTCAGTGATTACTTAAAAAGAAAGAAGAGATAGGGAGATAATGGGTCTTTTTGTCTGAGTGCTTTCTCTCTTTTGAATAGGTTCCTTTAAGCTAAGATTGTTTTATGAAAGAATTTAGTGATTTTGTCTCCACCTTTATCCAATTTTTTCTTGATCTTTTTTCTTGAGTAGCGAGTTATGGATCTTCATGGCTTTGGAAAAGGAGAACTAAGTATTAGTGCAATAACAATAGTTGAGCTTTTCAAATTATTATTTCAACATATATAGCTTCCTTATACAAACATAAGCTTTGTTTCCTTAGATGTTAGAGGCAAGGCCCTTAGCTATTGCTTCTTCAAATCTATCTACTTTTGCGAGAAAGTTATTGAAGAAAAGTAGGCTTCTCTTGGCTTAGTTAGAGTGGTTTTATATATTAAAATAAGTTTAGGGTTAGAAAATGATGGATCGGAGAATATGGTTTTTCTCTCAAGAAATTTCAGTATTGGTATGTGCTTTACTTAGTTTTTCTTTTATACGCCAATAACCATTTTATTTGTTACTCCATGTATATAAATATCGCTCTGACTTTAGGTCTGTGACTTTTATGTCTTTCACACATTCCCTAAACTCTCCATTTAAACACTTTAAGTACATGTTTATATCTCCCTCACAATTATATAATCCATGAAATCTCCTAGGATCATCCAATGAGCAACAATAGATGAATGAATACTTTTGAGTTTCTCTCGTATCTCATTTCTCTGAAAGGAATGGTTAGAGCCAAAAATAAAGGAGAATAAAAATTTAGTCTTCTTAGTTATCAACGCTATAGTAAGAAGAATAACTTGATCTTTGGTTAATAAAGGGGAATTTTGATTTTGTTAGGGTCAAAAGTAATAACAATCCTTCCATTACAATGAAATTGGTGATTGGTAATGAAGCTCTAATAGCTTGCAAGGAATTTTGGCTTTTTGCACTTTTCCTCTTTCAATTTTGTTTTAAGAAGGCCTAAAAGAATAAATTTTATTTGATTTAACTAGTTATGACACAATTGTTGCTTCTTAGGATAGTTAATCACTCTTAAATTACAAGATAATATTGGCATAAAGGTTAGATGAGGCTTTTGGAGCCTTTATTCTTCGTCCTAGAGCTTCTCTTTGTTTTCTACTTGAACCCCTCTAGTGCTACAGAATTTGTATTCTACTCCTTAATCACTTCTTTATCTTTATTAGAGGTTGTAACTAAAGTCTCAATACCTTTAAGCTCCTAAAAAATTATTATTTCTTGAATAGGTTTACATCTACTTCCTTTTATTCTTTATTAGATATAGTTGAGTTATCAGGAAAAGATTTAGACAAATTCTATCTCTAAAAAGCTTAGATCATTTAGTGCAACAACTTTTATTGCTTCTATTAAGATATGGCTCCTTTCTTCTAGAATTATTCCTTCATCGCTATTCTTATTAGGAACTTGGAATTTATCTTGTTTATATTTCGATACCAATTCCTTATTTTGTTCATTTTTCTTCAAACCTAAAAGTTCACTATATTCTCCCTCCTTGAATAATCAACTTGTTTGCTTCTAAGCTTTTTTTTAACCCAGTGGAGTTGGTCTCTGTTAATAGGATGCCTTTATTGAATATGCATATAAGATTTTGTTAGCCTTAAGTCCTAATAGAGGAATGCCTTTATAGAGCTCTTTTTCAATTTTTATCATAACAAACGTATGTGCATAACCTATCTGTTTTGATGAAACTACATACTCATTTATGCTTATTAGAGTACTAATGTAACTTGCCAAATAACTAAGCCCATTGGTGGACCAATATTTTAATAGAATGCTATGACTATTGATCTATAAGGGCATTTAGTTTTAATTGATTAACTCAGATTTCATAGTAGACTACCAAAGTTAAAGATGTAAGTGCCCACCACTAAAATGCCAAGGCCCCTCTTCTAATTTTTTCTAAGTTGTAACTTTAGATTGGAAGCTAAATAGATATAAGATATCTGCAATAAGCAAAATCTCTTTCAATCCTAAAGGCTCTCATAGATGTATATCCAAGCATGAATAGGTGGATAAGGTTGTCTCTTCCTAGGAAGAACCCTACAAAGGTTAGATTCCTTTTATTGGCTCCCTCCTTAAAGAATTCTAAGGAAGGAGCAATAATAAAAGACCTTTAAGATTAGTAGGTAGGCATTAATGGAACTTCTTTTGTAGGGATTCTCCTACCTCCTGGTTCCAACTAAGTTTAGTTCTAGTATTGTGAGAAGAGCTTGGGATGTTGGAGGTAAAGATATAGGTACGGACATGTATAGTACCAAGTGCATAAGGAGAAGGGGAAGGAGGGATTGTGTTTGTTTTAAGTCTATGACTAAAATCATGGTCTTAAAGTGAGGACACCTGAGTTGAAGTAAAGGAAAATCTAGAAAATGGAGGATGAGATAGGGATAAGGTGATGGGAAGTCTACGGGTGGTGGAGGATAAAAGGGGCTAGAGTTGGGAAAATAGAAAGGTCAAGAATGGGAACTTGGTTAGAAGAAAGTAAGTTTTCTATCATTTTGCTAAAAAAGGAAAAAGGCATCAGGGAACTAAAGTTTAATTTTAAAAATTTTTACTAAAAATAGTAAAAACATTAGGAAGGAAAAATCGTATAAATGCTTAGTAGGAAAACTAGAGGGAAAATAAATGATGGCGAATAAAAGCTAAGGGAGGAGGTTTCTCACAAAGGCAAGGTGACCCAAAAAAGAACCTTGTTGTCTAAAAATACAAGAACCAGACAAGATAAGAAACCTAGAGAAGAACAATAAGAAACATTATGAATTCTAATGAAGAAGTGCAAAGAAAAGGTTGATAAAGTGTAGTAGAGTGGAGGAGCGCAAAGTTCAAATTAGTGCCTAAGTGTA
The DNA here is from genome assembly GCA_027123815.1 of Erythroxylum minutifolium. Lineage (NCBI taxonomy): Eukaryota > Viridiplantae > Streptophyta > Magnoliopsida > Malpighiales > Erythroxylaceae > Erythroxylum > Erythroxylum minutifolium. The sequence goes on from JAOTJB010030838.1 coordinate 4,552, forward strand.
ATAAAGAAAAGGCCAAAGCATCAAGGACCATAGAGAAAAACTAGATAGAAGATAGAGTGGAGAAAAAGTTTTATTCAATTTTATCGATTCAATGTTATGACTTCTTTTTTTTCATTTACTTGATGAATTGAAAACAATTTATTTATTATTTTATGAAATGTTTTAAACATTTTATATTCTACAATTTAAAAAAATGTTATACAATTTTTTTATTATACAAACTTTCTCTAAAAATTTGTAAAATTTTATGTATTCTACATTTTTCTTTTATTGAAAATTAATGACTTCATCAAGTTTCCATGTTTCATTGAAATTATATATTGTATTGCATTGTTGCATGGTTGTGAAATCATAATTAATGTAAGATATGCTTAAAAGACTCATCTCTTACAATTATATTAAACTATTATTTTATAATTTTTTTGCAAAAAAGAAAGTCCCAAGATGTCATTAAATTTTTATGACCTTAATAAAAGTTTTTGTTATCCTAACAAATAACTATATCAATATGTTTTGAATCATTTTTTCTTATAGTTGTCTTATGCTACATATATTTCTTTCCAATTGACACCAACTATGTGAGTGTAGCATCACCAAAGCTCTCTATTAGACCTAAAAATTTTTATACTCATTTCCTGAAGTATGAAATGTCTTTTATTAAATTTCTTTCCATAAACACAATTGCTTGGTTAGACTTTTAAGCATGCAATCTTACCTCCTAACTGGAACATATGATTTCTGTCTCTTTTTCTTTTTTTTGTTCACTTGAAATTTCATAATCTATGTCTTTTTATGGCCTCGCCTCTTCCTCAATGATTCCTATAAAAATTTCAAATTGTATTAAAACTTTAATCCAAATAAAGAAAAGGATTATTAATGCGACCCTCACTAATAGGACTAGTGAGATTCGACATTAATTAGAATGAGACCAAGAAATGTTATATTAGTAAAATTTTGATCTAAGAAAATAGAACACAAAAATACAAAGAATCATATGGATCGCCACAGTCACAGAAAATAACAGATTGGGTGATAAGATTCTAAATTTGAATGCCACTAGTAAGTTAGATAAGATCACAAAATTTTAGATAACCTAAACAAAAGTTACTTTTAAAAAATTAAAGAAAATCTCAACAAGATTTTTGATTGATTAATAACAATGATAAATTTTCTTCTTTTTTGTCATCAATGAGAAGGACTTTTATAGACATAAAACCCTATCAAATAGAATACTAAAGGAAAGTAATTATCTTGACATAATCTAATCAGAAAAAATATCTTTTAGAGATATGTCAATCCTTATCTAAACATAAGCTTGAAATTCAATTTGGAGTTGGTTCAGTTTCCACAATCAATGCTGATTTTTTTTATAACTTTACTGATATAAAACACAAATGTTTCCAACACCAGTCTCAACTTATATCTATTACAGTTTGCTTTTAAAACTTCTTTCAACCATAAACATGTTTAACTTGGGTATAACAAAGTTCTGTGTTCTAGAATATAGGTCCAACACGGTACCTTATAGGTGTCGTGGTTCCTAATTCTTCAATTTCTAACAATTTTTTACATTTGATTTAAACTATTTATAACTTTTACGAGCACCTTTTATATCTCCCTAGCTTAAAAGCTTGTATAGCTTGAGAAAATTCTTGATTCCTATTATTTCCCTCCTTATCACAAGGATTTATCCTCAAATCAGCATATTTATATACTTAGCTTAGTGATAATGGATCAAGGGGATCAATTTACCACTCATAGTAAAGGAATATATGTTTTTGTACCTATCATGCATGGCGCTCTTATCAAATTTCTTAGGATTCCCTAAAGGAATGTGTTATGCTTGTATACTTAATGCTTTTTTAGTGACCAACATCCTACCCTCTTTGGTCCTCTCAATGCACCCATAATTACTAGTATCCTCTAAACTAGGTATATCATCATTGGCCTCCTCTTTACTCTTGAACACCTATTCTCCATCCTCCTTCAACATCATCATTCTCTAGTTGTAATTTTATAAAACTATATGCCCTCTTCCTAAGCACTTAGAGAACTTAACATCTTAATTCCTAGTTTTTGTAAAAGAAGCAATCTTAGTTTTTTCTTCTACTTACTGCTGGCACTTTCATCTTCCTTTTCACTCTATGGTTTTGCTCCATATTGACAAACCTACACTAAAAAAATAGTTAATAAACCTCCTTTTAAGTTGACTTTCTACCTTTATGGCCCTTTGAACTACATCCTCTAACTCTTTGAAATGATGAAGCCTAAAAACATTGGTGAGTTTTAGATTTAGACCATAAATGAAATGAGACATTTTTGGTTCTTGATCTTCCTCCATATTCACCCCAATCAAGGCAACCTCTATCTCCTTATGGTACTCAACACTTTTGGTACCTTAATGTTTGCAGCCTTTAATAAAATCTCTATAATAGGAAATTGGTATAAAACATTTCCTCATTACCATTTTCATCTCCTCTCACATCTTTATTGACAACTCTCGATTCCTTCTCCTAATGAAAATTTGTTAATCCTACTAATTCGCAACTATTAGTTTAACCTTTTTCTCCTTTAAAAACTTATAGATATCAAACACTAGTTCTATACATTTTCCATTCCAAATAGGACTCAAGGTTTATCATTCCTACAAAAGGTGGTATCATTATCGTAATACTATTCATATTATTATTTACAAATATAACATCTCCTTATCTCCCTATTCTACATCTTCTTCAAACTCTGTGGAAATTTTGTATCCATTTCTTTACTATATTAATGGTAAGGAAAACCTATATAGATATATCTTAATTTTTAAATACAAAATTGCAGAAGTTAAGTAAAAATCTTATAAGTGATTGTATACTATAGAAAGAAACAACAAAAGAATTGTGATAGGAAAGTTATGGTTCCATTTTTTTTCTAAGTTCATGTTAATATTATTAGTTCATAATAACCACAACAGTATGAATATTAATAATAATTTGGTAATAGTACCAATCAAATAATTTCAAGGCATTTTATATTTTTTAGTATATATATCGAAGAACTTGCAACTTTGGGAATAATAAATAACTTATTGATAGATATAAAAGTCTTAATGACTTCTTTATATATATATATCAGGTATGACTAGGACTTGAGTTAAGTTGGTTCATATGGTAGGTAAGAGGCAAATGCCAATCCAGTTAAGTTGGTTAACACATAATTTCTACAAACTTTCAATTTAGTGGAATTTGAAGTCAAAAGTTATTCTTTGGAGCTAATAATCTAGTATGGTGGTGGTGGCTTATGGTCACGGGCATTGGAGATGATAAAGGACTATCCTTGTCTAGTCTAAACTAGCTAATACAAATTCCTTTGAGGAAAATTTATAACTTTGGAAGTGAAGGTAGTACCTATTATCTTTTCAAGATTAATTTGTAAGTTCAACATCACAATACTACATTTGAGTAATAATATGTAAATGAAAAGATCATCCCATGACAGGTAATAAGTGGTTTTTTTGCACCCATCACCTACTCCCATTTCCTTTCCAGTTTTTAGGAAAGGAAGAAAGATCAACTTGCTTGCTTACCTATGTTAAGTTCTCTTGGCAACCTTTCCTTATAGCCAGCTCCTTCCCTACTTTTGTAACAACCCTAGACCACCCACTCATAGAGATTGTCCGCTTTGGGCCTTGGCCCAACCAAGCTCTCACAGTTTTACTCTTCCTGCACACTCACTCGGGAAAACGCATCTATAAGGGAGAGGTATCCATACCCTTATAAGACGTACTTCATTCCCCTATCCAACCGATATGGGATATCACATTTCCACACCCTTTAGGGCTCAGCGTCCTCGCTGACATACCAGTTTTGGTACTAGCTCTGGTACTATTATAACAGCCTTAGACCACCCATCCATAGATATTGTCCACTTTGGGCCTTGACCCAGCCAAGTCCTCACGATTTTACTCTTCTCGTACACTCGCTCGGGAAAATGGATCTATGAGGGAGAGGTATCCATACCCTTATAAGTCGTACTTCGTTCCCCTCTCCAACCGATATGGGATCTCATAACTTCTCTCACCCATTCCTTCTCTCCCTTCTCAACCTCAGACTTTCAACTCAAAGTTGGTGACTCCCCACCTTTTCCACATAAAAACCCAAATCTCGTTGGAGAATGCATAAGGTTAAGAGATCATCATTTATCCCCTAACTAGGAACCCACCATTGTTAGATATGTGAACTCCAAAGTCCAAGTTTCAAATAATCCTTCTCCTACGATTAACAAGCTTACCTAGAGTAGTGTTATTGGTAACTTGACTTCTTTTGAAAAGCTCATGTATATTCTCCTTGCTACAAATAATGGTGAGCTGATAGTTTCTCCCCCAATTGAAATATTACAGTAAGGGGCCAAAAAATGGTTCTCCTCATTAGTGGGGTTTTTGGTAGAATAGAGGCCAGTTGTTTTACAAGTTTAACACTAGGTTGCTACAACCTGGAAAAGGATGGAAATTGAAATCACATTGATTAAAAATGAGGAGGTTTCACTTTTAGATTCAATTCTAAAGCTAATGTTGATAAAGTTCTAGAAGTAAGGCCTTAACACATTTGAGGCAAACCCTTTTATCCTTTATAACTAGAGGCCAGATATGGAGATAGTCAATACCAAGATGAAGAACAACTCTATATGGATTAACATTATAAAGTTCTATTGGAATATTGGTCCACTAAAGGGATTAGTCATTTAGCAAGCTCCATGGATAGACCAATATATCTCGAAGAGCAAACTACTACTCTTAAAAGAATCAGCAAAGCTAGAATATATATTAAATTTTACATGTAAAGAGAACTATTAAAGAGTATAAAGATAATGAAACTTAACGATGAAAGGAGCTATATTGAAGACATTGTTAATATGAGCTACCAATGGAGACCAATGAAAGTTGGAGCAACCAAATCCTGGTTATCAACTGGGAAATTATTTTCCATTAGTGAATATGAATAACTAATGAGTACTAATACACTAGAGCCCTATACTAAATGGAATGGGAATCATAACACTAGAGAGGGAGCTAATCCGAGGGAAGAAGCAAATGTGGAGATAGCTTGGGTTTTTGACCCACCAAAATTGTACAAATGACATAGGAATAATAAATTCTCGAGCACTAGGTAATTTTATACAAATAAGATGAAGATGAAGTTGAAGTTATGAAGGCTAACAACTCTAAACCATAAATTATTGATTAAGCTTAGGAGAATCCAATTAGCCAAAACACAACCAGTTAATCATCTCTTACCCTAGCAAGCATGTTCCCTTCCACAAGGAAAAGAACTAGAAAGAAACCAAAAAGGAAAACAAACTCCTCCTTAACCTCATGAACTTTATAGCCTGAAACATAAGGAGACTAAATAACTGCACTAAACAGAAGGTTCTTCGCAATTACTTATCTATTAGGAAACCTAGTTTTATTGGTCTCATTGAGACTAAAATAAAGGCCAACACTCTTCAAAAGGGGTTGCCGTTTTTAGACTTAAGATAAAGGACAATTAGTAACCATGTTCAACACTTTAATGGAAGAATATTAATTTCTTCTAATCCAAACCAAATCTAGCTCCTCAACAGTAAGAAAACAGACCATTCATCAATTATCAGATGTTATCACTTATTTGCATGGTTATAGCAGAGATCACTATGATTTATGCTTCAAATAATGAGTCGCAAAAGAAAACAAAATCTAGAAATACTTAGTTGATCTGATGTAACACCCCCTTACCATAGGGTACGCACCGGAACACCCGTAGGTCATTCTGATACATATCCTATGATAAGGGAGCGCTACGTGCGATCACTACAGTACTCCACATGGCATCATATCAATTTGAATAA
>JAOTJB010030848.1:0-10421 GCA_027123815.1 Erythroxylum minutifolium
TCATAAGAGCATAATCATGACTATTAGGCATCCAATGCCACACGTCCTTGCCCTTTAAATATACCTCATGAATCCATTTTACCCAAAGTGAATCGGTTTTAGCATGGATATTCCATAGCACCTTTGAAAGGAGAGCCAAATTCCATAATTTACAATTTTTCAGTCCCAAACCACCCTCTTCTTTGGGTACACAAATGTTATCCCACGCTACTTGAAAAAGTTTTCCTCCCCACAGGAACAATCTACACAGAGAAGTTAACCTGTCCAGGATTGTAGCAGGAATAGGAAATGCCTGAAACCAAAAGGAGAGAACCCCTTGGATAATAAAGTTTATCAACTCAATTCTGCCAGCATAAGATAATGATTTCCCACTCCAATCAGTGAGGAAAGATTCCACGGCTTCAAGAAGAATAGAAAATTGAGCAACAGATACCTTCATAGGAGCCAAAGGTATCCTTAGATATCGAATTGGGAACTCCCCTAATGGATAATCGACCAACTGGAGAATATGTTCTTTTTCCCATCCAAACGTGCCTGCTAGATATACATTGGATTTAGAGGGGTTTACCCGTAATCCCGCAACTCGACCCAATTCAGCCAAAGAAGTCATAAGGAGGTGGATAGATTCATAATCCCCTCTTAAAAAAAGCATAAGATCATCCGGGAAGGCAAAATGAGTGGTAACCAGCTTTTGGCACTTGGGATAGAACTTGAAGAGAAAATTGACTGTTCTCATCTTTAGCAATCGAGAGAAGTATTCTAGACACAATAGAAAGAGAATTGGGGACATGGGGTCCCCCTGACGTAATCCCCTTTTGCCTCGAAACATACCATAAAGTGAGCCATTAATCTATAACGAAAAAGAAGTGGTGGAAACACATTCCATTATCCAACGGATGAAGAGGGATGGAAAGCCTAAACCTTTTAGCATTTCTTCCAAGAAAGACCACTCTACTGTGTCATAAGCTTTAGTGAGATCGACTTTAATCATACATCCTAATCATGCATCTAGGGGAAATACATTTTCTAGTATAATCCCTTACCAATTCTTGTGCCAAAAAATATTATCTTGCATAGATCTCCCTGGAATAAAGGCAGCTTAAGCTGAATCGGTCAAAGTCCCTACCACTGAGGTCATACACCTGGATAAGATCTTGGAAATCACCTTATAAATCACATTCGTGCAAGCAATAGGATGGAAATCCAAAACTGTTCTTTCTGCCTTCTTCTTCGGAATTAAGCATAGGATAGTATGATTCAATTATGCAATAATCTACCTGAAGTAAACAACTCTTGCACTGCATCACGGAGGTCTTGCCCAACAACTGCCCACTGTGATTTAAAGAAGGCCAAAAAGTATCCATCCAGACTAGGTGCTTTATCATTGCCAATATCCCACAAAGCCGTTTTTATCTCTTCCACCCAAATTGGAGCCACCAAACCTTCTTGAGCCTCTTCAATTAAATGGGGTTCATATCGCATCACCAATTGGTTAGGACATTGAACAAAGGTAGAGTAGCCAAGTAGCCCCTTATAGAAGTATAAAAACTTAGTAGCAACTTCCTCTATAGAAAGTGTCCGAGATTTATCTACTTTAATAATGTTCAGAATTGCATTTAATAACCCTCTTTTTCTCACCACTGCATGAAAATACTTAGTGCTTTTATTAGCTTTAAGGAGATGTGTGCATTTCGCTTTTTGCTGAAAAAACTTTCTCTCTGCATCCAATAGAAATTCAACTTGCTTCCTCTTTCCTTCTACTGCTTGAAGCATGACATTGTCCTCAGTTCTACTTAAGGACTGTTTGTAAGCCTATTGGAAATCATCTGTTGCCCTTTTTGCCTTGGCTGAAATGTGTGCATATGCTTCAGCATTGAGTAATTTCAAAGGAAGCTTAAGAGCCTTCAATTTACAGCAGATGATAAATTGCTTTGTACCCTCCACAAGCATGTCCCAACTATTGCAAAGAATATCTTGAAACAAGGGATGATGGAGCCACGTGTTGAAAATTTTGAAAGGTTTTCTGCCCTGAGATTCCATCTGATCGCACCCTACTACTATAGGGCAATGGTCCAAATCGGGTAACATAGTAAGAAACTTGGATGAACATGTCAACCCTACAACACTCCAAGCTGAGTTAATGAGGACTCGGTCCAGTTTAGCCAAAAGATGATTTTTGTGCCAAGTGTAAAACTCCTCGGAAGAAGGTGCATCATCTAATCTAAGAGACACCCAAAAATCTAAAAGATCTTTCATCAAATAAGCTGAAGGTGGGTTACAACCCATTCGTTCCGTAGCAGCATAAACACAATTGAAATCTCCTATAATACACCAAGGCAAAGTTATATCCGATCCTACTCTCATAAGATTGTGCCACATTTCCCTGCGTTTAGGGACATTGTATAAGCCACAAATAAAGGAAAAAAGGAATGTATTCTGGGTGGTAAGGCATTGAGCATAGCAATGAATAGACTACTCTCATATGTCCTCCACTTGACAGCAGACATAGTTTAGATTCCACACTACCGCCATTCTCCCACCATTAATAACATCAAAATTATGACACATTTTCCATCCAACAAACCGATTTCTCATAAGCAACTGCAACCCCTCACTAGTAAGTTTAGTTTCTAAAAAGCAAGAAATTTGATAGTGTTCTTAGTTAATCAGCTTACCAACACTAGTATATCGCGAGGCCTTATTAAGACCCCAAACATTCTAGCAGAAAAGTTTCATATCATTTGGGAAGAGGTTCTACCTCCTCCCACTTTGTTAGGCATTAAAATGGCGCCTTTTCCTTTCTCTCTTTTTGCGTCTTCTTGAACTTCCTGAATAGCCACCCCTCCTTTCTCTGATCTAAAGATCTGCTGACCCTTGATCACTTTTTTAGTAGTTGGATTCTGGCTAGTAACTCGACCAAACTTCTCTTGCACCTTAGCACCTTCCTGAGCTGATTTATGAGATTGATCAAGAGAACCTCTATGATCAGCCTTGCTAGGGACTACTGTCAGTCAAATCCTTCGGAGCCTTTGAGGGTTGCCCCATCAGTTGAAAAGAGGTGTGACTTGTAACTACAGATCAGCCCTTAGCCGGAACCTAATTTCCATCCATATCATTAAAAGTTGTACCCCTTCTGCCCCTTATCCTGGACCTGTGCATCTGTACTGACCTTCGATAAGGATTGAGGTAAATGTCCCCTGTTTTCAACTGCTCCCACCCTACGACCATTTGGATTCGTAAACTATACACTTTTTTAAATTCTTCCGTACCCTGTTGTCTTGTCTCCTGATGTTGGGATTAGTTTTTCCTAGGGGAGATGGATCATAAAGTTCGGCAACACTTGTGCAGGAGAATCCTGTCCAAGCAAGAAACCATTCTGGTTATCCTCAGTAGCTGTGCCCCTTCCTATAGACTCGTCGCTCTGTAGTTCAGTCCTGTTCCCATCGATTGTGGAATCCGTCAATTGAGATTTCACATCCTTGACTAGGCTTTTACAAATAAAAGGATTGTGGTCAAACTTTTTACAATGATAACAAAAGTTTGGATAAGTTTCAAAAATGACTTCTTAAGTAAACAAGAAGTTATTTGGCAAACTCACCTCAAAGCTAGTAACAGGCTTTTTGGAGACATCCACTTCAACCAATAAACGAGCAAATCCAATTCAGGTTTTGTTACTTGTGATCTGATCAGTACAAATAGGTTTTCCCACTCTGGAGCCAAGCTTCGACAACCCTCTTCCATTCCACACTTCAAGAGGCACATTCAGAAGTTTGATCCTTATGGGCACCTGTATGAAATCTTGATAGTCAAAATTAAACCCTTTGAGCAATCGTTTGAGGATCAGGGTTTTACCAAACAACTGATACAGCCCTTCTGCTAGTACGTTAGTTCTATCATCTTCCGAGTCAAATTGGAAGATGATCCAGCCTTTATCATGAGGGAGCATTTTGCATTTGACATGCCAGCTAGCAATAACCCCATTCCTGCTCTATGGGAACAACATCATCCTCATCTAAACAAACAACAACTGCCACATCCTAACATTCTAATTGTATGCCTTTCTTCGGTTCTCTATTGTTTCTAAAAAGGCTCACAAATGACTGCTTGGGTTTAGGCTGAGGAGCTGGAAAAGTTTGACCTAGCATTTTGACAACCACCTTCTAGGCAATCTCAGCTTTCTATGAAGACATCGCAGATGGAGAAGCGTCAAGCCCTCCACTCTCTCCCTCCCCATTCTTATTATCTATTGTCTCCTGTAACACCTTAACATCCTGCCCATCTTCTTCCTCAGCATTCTGTTCCGTATTCGAAGATGATGATGAGTCATTTTCATCATCCAGAGCATCCCCATCTGCTCACATATGGCCCTTCTCTTGGGTCCTAGATCCATCTCCAACTTCCCTACTATGTATCAGCGGAGCCATCGCCTTACTACTGTCTACATTAGCACAACCATTCTTTATGGATTTTGAACCTATCTCCCTCTATATTTCACCGACCTCAGAATCGCCATACACCAGAGAACCTGTCCCTTTCACTTGCATATCTTCCAAACAGTCAGAAGTAATATCTTTGCCCTTGTGCGGTGTTTTACGCCGCTTCCCCATACCACCCATCCTAACACGACTCAACTAGGGCCCTCAATAATTGTAAAGCTTTCGGAGATCAGAGGTTTTCAGCAAACACACCTAATAAACCTAGAATAAATTGCAAACTATTCAGAATCTAATCAGTGTAATTGCAAATGCAAACTATGCAGAAACTAAACAATTGAAAAACAACACCCTCGTCAGAAAGTTCAAAAAACGTAACTCCCGTCTAATTTTGCTACAGTATCTGTGTCATCAAATGAAACTAGGGCGGACTTACCCCTGTTGTAATTGCCCGTCGTATCTGACCAATCTTTAGAATCCAGAAAGTCGTTGTCACACACATAGCTCAACCATCGTTAAAGTTCCATAAATAACACCTATAATGTCCCCTACTAGAACCAAGGGGAGTGTCCCGTAAAGGAAACCAAAGGACCCATAGAAAGGCTTGAAAGAGTGTAAACTACGCACAATGAAAGAACCAAGTATGATAGAACAATGAGTGTGGAGCCAAAGAAGGGAACTTCAAGTGAGAGAACTCACAAAACCACACTGATTTCTACTCTTTCTTGAATATATGGGGAATGGTCAAGCTAATGACCTTAACTTAGCATGTGTAATTTCTTTTGGTTATCTTTGTCTAGTTGTTTGCTTGATTTATTGAATTAGGATTGTGCTTGAATTAAGTGTGATTGATGTTCCATTTGGTTTTTAATTGAATTTTAACTTATTTTTTTCCAAAATTCTTGTTGATGGCATTAATTTGATGTATTTGAAGGTTATGCGATCATGGAGAACCAAAATTAAGCTTGGAAGAAAGTCTGAATTTGTGAGGATCACTTCTTCCCACGATCATAGGAATTGGATTGATTCCCACGAAAATAAGGTGATTCCTACGATCGTGGGAAATCTCTCCAAAAACTTTCTAGAGAGAAATCCCACGATCATGGGAATTCCATCTAGAAGGGAAATTTAAACTTCCCTCCTATTTTTTTCTTTCATCCACTCTCAAAATTTTCAGTCCTCTCTCTAACCCACGAAATTCTCTCCTCCAACTCTCTAAAACTCTTCCATTTCCTCTAGATTCTTGGTATGTTCTTCTACACTTTCATTAATCTTACAATCCTTTCATCTTTTTATGCATTAATCATTTAAAAACACAAGGATTTAGGTAAGATTTTGCTCTCTCTCTCTTCAATACGAATTTCGTTCATCTTCTCAATTTTTGCAGATTAAGGAAGATGATAATTAGGAAACTAGTCGATAAACTTCGCTAGCAAGTTTTCGGTGAAGGTAAGTGTGATTTAGACGTGACTTACCGCTCTCCCTTCCTAATCTGTTCGGAAGAAGAAGGTATGCGTTTTCGTGACCTTAGGGATAGAGAAATAGTCACTCATAGATATTTTGATTTTGAATTGTTAGAGAACATAGGAGTGAGATGACAACTTGAGCAACTAGCTGCAAATATAGGGAGGAATAGGTTTGTTCGGTGCAATATACCTATTTATGCTACTATAACTCTAGAGTTTTTCACAACAGTTCGGTACAATCCTAAAATGGATGTGTTTTGGTTTAGGTCAGCTGGAAATGTTTTTAAAATTGATTATCTTGTCATGTGTAAAATTTTCAATTTGTTGAATGCAAAAATTCTAGATGGTCGCGCTGATTTTGATGTCAATTCTTATTGAAAAACACTCACAGGTGAAGAACATTTTGACTTATGCAATACACCAAATTCCTTAATCCAGAGTGCCTAGCATTTACTTTTACACAAATTTATGTGTCTAACTGTGTTTAATAAAACTAAAAGCAACAAATGCTTGGCCAAAGAACATTTCTTTTTATAGTGCAAGGATCGAAAAATTAAAATCAATACACCTTATAGGATTTTTCAATCAATAATGAGTGTTGTTAATAAAAAGAGCTCGTGTTTTGGGATATTTCATATTTCTTTTACTTTGGTTGTGTTTTATAATGTTAATATGGAAAATTTACGCACAACACCACACGATATGTTTGACATATCATATTTGAGATGTTTGAGATTTTGTAGTTCCATTCTATGGAACTCCAAAATCCTCAGACACGTATTGAAGTGAGGAACAGGAGGGGCACTGATACAGCCGCTTCCTGACCCTCCATATCCTGAGCCATCCTAGTGCCAGAGGAAGAAGCAGTGGACGAGGAACTGAATGCACCAATGGAGGTCAATCGATTTCAACATCCTCAACCAGATGGCTACCAATTCTCAAAAAATGACATCCCAACTAAATAAGCTCAGCACCCACATGCGGAAAGTCTGCAAGGAGCAGCATAGCTTGAAGACGAGGTTCCTTAACTTCTATTGGAGGAACAATTTTAAAGCTCCTTCACCAACACTGTCGCCACTGTTCGCAAGGTTATATGTGCTAAGTTTTACTATGTTTGTAACCTTGGTAAATTTTGCAAGCGCACGGGTCATTCGTGTAGTACCTAAGGTATCGATTCCACGAGGAAGGCTAACTAGTCCTAAATCTAAGGTTTAATCAATCAATAATTAAATTTGAGAATTTAAAGTGCAGAAAAGTCACAAAATAGCAACTCACACAACAATCCAAAATCAACCTAGAAATAGCCAAGTGAGAGAAAGGGGGATTTAATTTGAAACTAAAGAAAATCTAACCAATTATGTAATTTTCAACTCAACGGGCTTAGACGATCTTAGGTTGAATTACTTTCTCTCGAGTTATAATTCTTAACCTTAATTTAAATTATGGAATTGCAATCTCTCGATTTGTGATTGACCAAAAACCAAAATTAGTTCTAGGTTGTCTAAAATCCTACTAGGAATCTATGCTCGATCTCTCGTTACACAACTCTACTAGTTTGATTCAATTCTCTACCTATCGATTAACCTAACTCTCGTTAGCCCAAATCGATGATTTTTACCTAGCTCATCCTCTCAGTTTATTGCCAAATTATTAAGAGCAGAATTTGAATCACAATTAAATGGAAAGAAAACATAATCAAATAAACTTTATTAATCTCAAGAACTAAAAAACTCGAATGTGAGTATAGATAGTAAATCAACACTTAACAACACTATTTCCAATGAATATCTCAATTTCATACATCCATAAAGTCGAACTAAAAATAAGAAATAATGTCGGAGTGGATCTCAGAGGTAGCGACAGCGGGAAACCACCTGTTACGGGAAGTACTTTGCGTCAATTGTATCTCCGTGTCTGTCTTCCTTCATCTCCTTCCTCAATCTTTTGATCTCTCTTTAGGTTTTTCTGGGATTGACGTAATGATGCTCTCTTACACGACTCTCTAAGTTTTTCAAAAAACTCCTGGTGGCTATCACATCATATTTTATTTATTCTGTGGAAGCCATAGATCAAATTTAGGGTCGTCCACAAAATCTTACAAAAATTGAGTTTTTTTGTCAGCCCCGATGCATGGCACGTTTATGGCCCTGCCTGCTACGATTGTGGCCTACTGTTTAACCTTTTTGTCACGATCATGGCCCAATGTGCACGATCGTGGCCTAGTTGCTGCTGGCTCTTTGTTCTCTGTCATGATCGTGGCCTACCATGCACAATCATGGCCTATGGCTTTGGGTCGAAACTCCTCAAATCTTAGCTATTCATTCCTGTTTACTTTGAAACAGTAATAAACGCATCACGACATCTTAACAATATAACATTTAAGCTCAAAGAGTTAATTTAACCTATAAAAATACTAAAACACAGAAACTAACATAATTACTCCCTAAATGCACACACACCACTCAAATTCACACTAAATAAATAACAATTCAACCCTAAAATACATGCAATTACATAACTGTCAACATCCCAACACTTAAACGTTTGCTTGTCCTCAAGCAATCAAAACAACAAAACATATAAAAACATATAACACTCAATGCAATAATGAGGTAATGGCTTTGAATTCATGAAATAAATTTAATCTAGAACACAATCCTTTAATTAAGTACGAAAAAAGTATGTGTTTAGGGGTTTGAACTAAATGTACAACTTAATAGAGACCTAAGTGTTAACTTATTTACCCATTTCAATTGTACACACGCATTAATAACTTTTCGGTCCCTCAGACTTTGTAACTGTTCCTAAGTACATTTAAATGAAAATTCAAGCTTATTACAAGTTCGGTAGGTTTTTATGAGAAAACATTTTTTATTACCCGAACTTAGTCTTTTAGTCGGAGGCAAACGTTCATCATGAATGTTGATCCAGTTAGTTAACTAAGTCATTTTATTAAACAGCTTGGTTGAAATGTCATTATAGCCTTTTTACGCGAAGGCATTTGTCATGCATGTCAATTCGGTTACTTGGCCACTTCATGTTTTAAAAGTAAATCACACGTTAATATAGAAATTACTTATAATAGATGAAATACATAAGAAAGAGACGTTGAATTATGTATTCTTTTTGCGAATACAAATTCTTTGTATTTCTGATAAGAACTTCTTCGACTGTGACCAGTATTTATAGTCTAAGTCTCCAACCGCTTCTTGGAATCTTGATAATTGCTTCTTGATTCTTGATAACCGTTATTTAGTTAAGTTATGTAACTAACTCCAACTAACTAAAGCTTCGACGTACTCGCGTATCTTGATCTTTGTATCTTCTGTGTTTTTCTTCTTCTATATTTCACTTCCTCTGTGTTTTACTTCGTTTCTGTTTTTCTTCTTTTGTATTTCGACTTCTTCTGTGATTCGCTTCCTCTATGTTTTGACTTCTTCTGTATTCTGCTTCCTCTGTGTTTTGACTTCTTCTGTATTTCGACTTCTTGTGTGTTTCATTTCTTTTGTACACTTAACATACTCATCAAACTAGTTCATTTATTTCTAACATTATTATTATTTGTTTGTCATCAAAATAAATTATCGCAAAGTTCTCCTGACTTAACAATCTCCCCCTTTTTGATGATAACAAATAATCATAATATAGACAAATAAAAGTGAATGAACTATTTTTATTTAGATAAAGAATAATGAATTGAAAAAAATACACATACTATCTTCTTCTTTTGCTTTTGCTTCTGTTCCTTCTGTTCTTCTCCCTTTTATTTTTCTTCTTTTCTTCTTTCGTCTTCAATCTTTTTTTCTCGCCCTATCTTCTGTTTCTCACCCTATTTTTTATTAATCAAAAAGGTTTGTTTTTTAGATGCTGCTGGATTTCAGAAAACATTCATTGCATGTCAGTCCTGATCAACTTGAGGTTTTGTTTTACTATCACCCGAAGATAAAGTACTTCCTCATATAGATCACCAATGGAGTCCCTCAAATCATTAATATTAGTATGCATTTCTTCCATCTCCTTCACTAAGGCTTCCAGACTCCACTTCTGAGACTGACTAATTTCTTCCATCTTGATTGTAGGAACTTTTTGGAATTCACTTGATGGATAGATGTTTGGTTTCATCATATGTTTCTGAAGGCAAAACGTCCAATTCAATGATTTTCAAAACAAGAGGTTTGATCCATTGTTTTCCTTTTGAAAGATTAAGGTCATCAGGTTTTGGTAGTTTTGGTATTGTTTTGCCAAGAAGGTAAAGGACATCTTTGATTGATGGTATAGAACTCAAAGGTCTAAGATGGATGAGTAGGTTCATAAAAGTTTCTAAGTTGAAACTAATACCTCCAACCATAATAGTTCTGAACCGTCCTTTAGTTACCCTTCCAACTACCTGAGAAGTTTTGTCTATGGAGAAGCTTCCACAATTACTTCCTGATGCCTTTGAAATATTGTAACATCCCGTTTCCAGAGAACGGGTCGGACCAGAGAAACGGGTCCGGGTGTGGTAAATTAACACATCTCATGC
>JAOTJB010030867.1:0-10419 GCA_027123815.1 Erythroxylum minutifolium
GTAAAATTTTATTTCACTAACTAGCGAAATAAAATTTTACTCACATTGTAATAAATAATTAATCTCTAAAAATGATTTTATCATGATACAAAAAATTATTCTAAGGCAAAAATTAAAATCTCGTGCTTATTTCATAAACTATTATGCTTAATTTAACGAAAAATTTCAGGGGCCAACAAAAAGTATAAAATATCAATCAAGAATACATTAAATATGGATTGAAAATATAGTCAATTAACCATCTATCAAAATCATATCACAAAACAAAGACTTAAAGCAACATGGAAATACACAACCTTATATGTGGTTGTGTAAATCTTTGTGAACGTGTAAAGTCATGATTTTAGGGGTTTTTGGAGCTACATGTTCACTTAAACAACCTTAGTAACCATAGTTTTCACTATAATAGGATGTAAGTGGAGGCAAATAAAAGAGAGTCGAATTTAGCGCAGTAGGCTTAATGCGTGAAACATCTAGAGGGGTGATGATTTTGATCTACATATAAGGAAAATATGAAGTTAACATCAAAAGAGATCCGATAGAAGGCTATGTCTAATCTAAACTTGCAAGATGATTTAATAGAATAAAAAATTTTAAAGCTCTATTATTCTTTCATTTGTGTTATCATACATAGTTGGATGATTTTAGAAGTTGCTTTCATTATATATATTGAGATCATATTTTGTTAAATTAAAAGCATTGAAGTGATAAAGACAATTAGATTAAACACTTTTTAACCCTATTTCTTTTATTATTACCATACCTTATTTTATCCCATAGGGATAACCAATTTTAAGCCTTAGCCTTTTTCATTGATTAAACTCCAATTATTAACCTTTATCCTATTTTTAATTGAAGCATTTTTATTGTTTTGAACCCTGAAGGTTATTTACATTACTTGAATGCTTGAAACTTAAAACTTGAAAATCGAAATTTTGAAAGATTCAATATTTCTTTAATAGTAGTATAGGATGACTGCTCAAAATTATTTTAATTGATTTAAAAAGGAGTATAGAAAAAGAAAAAATTATGCTATCAATGGATTCACAATGAATGGACTTGTGTATATTATGAATAACTTTCATGTAATGTTATCTTTAGTAAATTTTCTTCAAGTCGACCCTTTTATTATCCCTATCATATGGTACCAAAGCCCTTTACAACTTTATAAAGACTTTTTGATTTTTGTTTCTATTTTACATACAAGTGGTGGAGATGTGATAATATTATAAGCCTATAGTAAGAATTTTACTATACATTAAGAATTTTGCTATGCATTGATTTGAGAGTTTGATACTTTTCACCCTAAACACTTGAGTGCATTAAGTGAAATCTTGGTGAGGGTATAAAGATTCATGATTTTGATTTTAATAAGATTATTGACATGAATATTATTAATATTGACCTATGAAATTAGTTTTAGGATAACTTGATTCTACTTTTTTTGTTAATTTGATTAATATGACATGATGATTTAGAGTATGAATGCACAAGTTGATATTAATAAAGGATGGATGTTGTAAAGTTGATATTTTAGATTATGATTTGCTTGAGAACAAGCAAAAGCATAAGTGCGAGGCTGTTAGATAAATACGAATTTGACTATAACTATACAACTATATTTGATGTATTTTGCTTGATATTTCATAGGTTTGTTGTATATTTGGTACCTAATTTGCTCTAAGTGTATTTATAAGTGATAATTGCCTTCATGGACCTAAAGGAGACAAATTTGGATGAAATTATGGCATAAAACAAAGATTTGAAGTAACTTAGAGATACACTGCCTTGTATGTGACTGTGTAAGTCTCTGTGAACAAGTAAAGTCATGATTTTAAGGGTTTTTGGAACTACACAATCTTCTAATTGACCGTTTATGTTCCAGTAACTCCAGTTTTCACTATAAAAGGATGTAAGTAGAGGCAAACAAAAGAGAGCCGAATTTAGCATCCAACTTGAGGTGTGAAACATCCAAAGAGGTGACAATTTTAATCTAAAGACAAGGAAAACACGAAATTAACATCAAAGGAGATCCTATAGAAGGCTACATCCAATCTAAAATTGCAAGAAGATTTAATATAATAGAAAAATGAGATTTAGAATTGTGAGCTCTTTGTTTTTTGTTATTTTTTCTACATGTTTATATTTGATTTTGTTTTCTATTACGAGTAACGAAACACTGTTTTATATCTAAGGTATGATGAACCCTAGTTTGTGATATAATTTTTATTAATTTATTCAATACAACTATTATGATTGATTTATTTTGATTTAATTGCGTGTTTTATGCTTGTTTTAATATATCCATAATATTTGTGCATAATTTGATTTCATATATTTAAGATTGAGAAATTCTTTTTATGAATAAATCTACCATAATCAAAAGAAGTTGATTGCAAACTTATAGATAGATCAACATAAATCTTTTGGATTAGGGTCAAACATAATAGCAGAATTCATAAATCGATAATGCAATCCTAGGAGTTTTAATTAAAAAGATTTATGTTATTCAACTGATGGATTAGTTGTTATTAGTCTTAAGAAAGTTATTAACATAAGATATGAATTTTCACGATCCAATAATCAATAAAATAATTGCATGATAAAAGGTTAATTATCTAATGATTTTTAGAGGAACTCACGACCTAGACGCTAATCTTTGATATTGATTTTTCTAAGCAATTTCCTTGGCCTTTTATGTGCATTATTGTTTCCAATTTTAGTTAAATTGTTTAAGTTTTATTTTTAATTAAAAACCAACCAGCCAATTTGTAGGCTATATAATAGTAGAAAAGTAACTACTAGTAATTACCGTCTTCTTGAGATCGATCCGTATTTGCCTGTGCTAACTACAACTATGTCGTACACTTGCAATTAATTTAAATATTGATATAAACATAAAATAACAATTACTTCACATTGACAATCACGTGATAAAGAGATTATTGAGAATTAGCAAACTACAAAGGTAATATGTGTTAAATTAATTAATTTATTGATTTATCATTATTTATATTAAAATATTAATATAAATTAAAATTTAACTATATTACTTAATTATTAATAATATATTTATTAGTTGTGAATCTTTGGTCTTTTTGATTTTCAAAAAGTCATAACATAATGATCCTTTGTCGAGTCATTTGTGACTAATGTCCGTTAATTTTTACAATTTTCTCCAATCAATCTAAGAGGTCATTGTATAATGCAGGTGTCTAGGATCCATTAGAAGAAGAAGAAGACCAAGTTTGTTCCAATTAAATATCTTAACTTCCTTTGTTATTAATTATGATACAAATTATGGGGTATAGTACACATATTGTGATAAGTTGTTAGTTTTTGCTGTGCCATCAAAGTACATATACCTTAAAACGGGTGCCTAACAAATTCAAGCTGAGAGATAACCAACCACTCAGATTTCTCTGTTTTTTTAATTCTCGAATTCTCTGCAACTTCTACCTTCTCAACCCTCTAGATACTGCTCAAACGGTGGTCTGATCTTAAGACTTGACCGTCTAAGGACTAATATTTAAGTCCGGTAAAGCATTCATCTCACTAAACTCGCATATAAGAACAGAAAGTTCTGCTCCTTACAGCACCACTCAACAAAATTTGTATTAACCTTAAAGTTTACATGGGATACATCTGTACAAAGGTTATATGAAAATACAATATTTTACCTGCTGCTATGGCATTATGCTCATATTCACTCTTCAGTGATTTCATTGAAAAAAAGACCACCTAAACTGGTCCTAATGTGAATGATTTCAGATAGCTTGACAGTCTAGTGTGTAGTTAGGAAGGGGGTCTTCAAGAGCAATCAAACTTGAAGGACTAGTTTACTATTCTGTGCTTCAACCAACAAAATCCAATGGTGACAAATTCTAACGACACTAATCAGACCATCTGTGGAACTAAAGAGGCTTATCAATCCAACCTGAATTCAGGCTCTCAGGAGTTTTATCTGGTCATTCCTGCGCTCAAACTCTTTGCTCGGCGAGCACGTTTCCTAGGTTTCTTCATTGCTGAAACAGCCAATGGACTAAGGCTGAGTTGTTGAGCCATAACCACAACATCCTGCTGTGCAACTACTTCTGGGTACAGAACATTTTTCTCGTTGGATTTATTATTATTGGAGCGACATAAAGCTAGACTTCTGCCAGTAGGAATTTCACTAATTGTGCAAACTTTATGTTTTCCCGTTATGCTTTCAGGGGCAATAGGTGCACATGAATCTAAACTTAACCAAGGTGCAGATGCACCATCTTTTCCTGGGCTTGTCGGGCTTAACCTTAGAAGGGGACTGCTCCTGCTGAGAATCAAAGTCTTGTCCTCGTGATTTATTGAACTCCTTACTCCACATTGTTGATCATCCGTTGTCATTTTTCCCATTGCAGATCTTGGAACCACCTATTAATGAGTTTCAATTGGAAGTTAAACATAAAGTACTTCTCTTAGAATCAAGAGGAATTTGAATACCTACCAGCACAAATTATAAAATCTACTACAAGTTTTAAACCATAAAATTTAAAGAAAATGGAGAGCAAGAATAGTCATAATAGTAATAAAAATGTACAGGGGTGCAGGGATATTAGTCATGTTGATAACTCCATGAGTTAATACACTGATGCAGGTAATGAATAGCAACCTCAATAGATAAGGTATTGTACTCTAAAAGCATATGCAGAGAGCAGATTGTGGATTCACCACACAGGTATTAATATTTCAATAGTCATGAACATTTGGACACCACTCTATGAAAGAAAATGTAAAATAGCTTGTGCAGAGTAAAAGCAACAAAGATGAAATGTGCAGGTCTCTTAAAATAAAGCAGCTGAATGTTAAGTAGACACAACAACTGTACCTTATCTTGTATCTCAGCAGTTGGCTCACTGCCTGAACCCTCTTCACCATCTGAATCAGTCATCTCTTCACACTCAAACTCTACATTTTCTTCAGTTTCTTCATCAGAATCACTTAACTCCTCCTGCTCTATTACAATTTCCTGATTAGAATGGTCACCTGACTCATCCACATTGCATCTACCAACATTATTACTTGGAGAATTCATTCCAATAGCATCTGGAAGAGGTTTACTCTACACTCTAAAGTTATTGTGGTTGCAGACAGGATGTGGACTATTAGTTTCAGAAGACATAATTGTATTTCCTAATATTGATGCATCTACTGTTGACCTTGGTTGACTAATTTTTCCAGGAGCTCTAGTTTCCATAGCTTTGTTGTTGTTGGATGTAGAACCTAGATGGATATCCAAGTCAAGTTCACTAGCTTTCTCAGTAAAGGTGGATGGTTTACTGCCAGTAGTCTGAACAGAGTCAAACTGGTTTCCATTTTGACCATAGTGTGAATTAAAACTTAGTAATACAAAGTTGCTATTACCATCTTCAGCTCTTTGCAGAAGTGGATGGAAGTCAATGGCACATGATGCCTAAAGGAATTTTGTTGTTCTAGGGCCCTTCATTAGATAATCAACAATACTATTTACTTAATGAGAACTTTAAAATAGCGTCAATTTTAGTTTAGGCTAATTCCCAAAAACTGAATGAAATAGAACCACCATTGTTGAAACTTAATGAGAAATATGGCACATGCCCTTCAGATTCCTGGAATAACAACGGATGCATATTAAAATCTGCTTCATTGTCTCTTTCTTTAATAAAACTTGTATGTTGAATTGCAGATTCTTCTGCGTATGGATTTGTAGCCTCTTCAGGCAATTAACTTTCACCAGTATCTCTAACTTGATTATATTTATGTCTATTAGTTTTAGTTAAACTAGTTGATTCCAATTTTACAACATATGAAAGTTTGGGACCTTTAACTTCCATTCTGGCTTCACCACTACCACTTTTACTTGCAGACATCTGGATGGACACCTCAAACTGGTTGGTTTTCAGAACTGAGTGGAATCACATGAATAGAAGGTGGAAGATTAAAAAGGGGTAGCTCTAGTGCTAGTTTCACTAAGCATACACCATCAAGTCTGCAAGTCTGATAAGGCCAAGCATAGATTTTGGACTTCCATGTGTTTAATCTTGTATCAAAATTTTGATGGTTTTGTGTGCTATTGTAAGGAAAATGTCTAACATGGGTAACATCAGATGTAGCAGGAGGACAGGGCTAGTAGTAGGATGCGTATGAAAAACCATAAATATTATCTGTTAAGGATTGAAGTCCTCCAGGCCCATAAGCCTCTGGTTGTTCCTTTATATTTGAACCCTTAGTCAGTAACGTATTACTGGGATGGCCTTTTGTCGTAATGTCTAGGCAGGGACGTTCGGAGAAAAGAAGACTGATGGCACCTGATCTCGAATCCGCCAAAAATCTTTGATGAACATAAGCTTCATTTGCATTGCCTATATAGTCATCCCTGCTATGATTTCCTTCCATTTTACTTTCAACCTGATTGTCCTGTAGCCAATTAAGGCGTTGAACAATAAACCTTGAGTCAGTTATAGAGGTCAAACTGAAAAAATTATAACTATAAGATGCAAGCCTAGTTAATCTCTTTTAAATTGAAGAAATGTTTTACTACACATTTAAAACAAAATAAATCAATTAATGCATTTCCATAATGGTTAACTAATGAATTTTCACTTATACACATTTATGATATGATCTTCTATTAAAAAAATTAAATTATAACATCCTTCCAATGTTTCAATCAACACTACAAAAATATTGGATCAAAACAATGACCATATACAATGAACTATTGTCAAGTTCAGAAAGTCAAAGACCAACTAGATCTAGCTAAAACCCATATGCCACAAACAGGTGATTACAATGGTTGATAGAAGTACAATAATTCAAAACTAATTAAAAGTATTGCATCTTACAATGATCCTTAACTTTAATTATGGGTAATTAAATTCCCTAAAGATTAACAAACCTCCTTGTCTAACAACTATTACCAAATTGCCAAATCTGCAATTTTGCGCTTTCTTCTATTTGTTTCATATATAAATCGTTTTGCCTTTTTATCTGCATCTACCTTATATGACCTTTTAGTTCGAAGGGCAATCCTCCATTAGAGTGGTAACAAGGATGGATCCCGATGTGAAACGACAAATTTCCATACTGACATCTAATCAAATTTGAAAATATCAAGCCCTATAGTATATTGGGTTAGTTAAAAATATTAGAAAGGTGTAGAGTAAGAAGTTGATTAACCAAAAGCAAAATGAAAGAGAATATGCGGTATGTATTACCTCCACAATATATTCTATCTCTTCCAAAGTTAGAGGAGAGGTTTTCATCCTCCTTACTGCCTGATGAGGAGCAACATGTTTAAATAATATCAAATTATTTATTCTTAAGGAAGTAATCCAAAGAAGGTTGGTTATCAAATTTAAGATATGAAAATTTTGAATCTAAAAGTTCAAACAAATTTGCAATAATTCAATTTCC
Source organism: Erythroxylum minutifolium (assembly GCA_027123815.1). Taxonomy (NCBI): domain Eukaryota; kingdom Viridiplantae; phylum Streptophyta; class Magnoliopsida; order Malpighiales; family Erythroxylaceae; genus Erythroxylum; species Erythroxylum minutifolium. Next base: position 7,432 of record JAOTJB010030867.1, read on the forward strand.
CTATCTTTATCATCATTTCAATAGGCATGTTCTAAAAAGTTTTCATGGTATTTAAACATAAAAGGCATGCACCTCTCTTGTGATTTGATTCATTCCAAAAAACTTCCCTACAGTGCAATATTATCAAAAAAACTTATCATAATATGTTAAATAGTCCATACACACCCCTTTTATTAGTTCATTTAAAACATTTGATAAAAAAGCTAAAAGGAGTATATGCTATTTAACAAAGTATAAGTATTTTTTAAAATATTTTTTAGGAACCAGTAAAACCAGAAAGAGGTGCATGTCTTTATCTCTTAAAGAAACAAGCAATTAAGCGAAGTTTAAGTTGGAAGGATATATTTTGGCATTTTATAGTCCATCAGAAATTAGAGACAAGTATAAAAGCACTATATAGTTTTTGTGTTATCAAGAATTTATGTTTTTCATGTTCATTCCAGTTGAGGGAAGGTCAATGTAGAATCTTTTAGTCCTTCACAAACATTTAGCAAAATATCGATTTCACTTTTTACATGTAGATATAGCTATCTATACAAATAAGTTGTTAAAAGATAATTCAAATCCATATCCAACACAATATAGGCATTCACTTAACACACTGCTCACTTTTGATTTCCTTCTCTTAAACTACAACTTTGATATCAATAAGTTGTCATTTTGTTATATGGTCAAACAAAAAAAACTAGCGTGATTTATACGAAGCCCCCTGTGATATTATTACTATTCAAATCCCCATGGTTTCAATTTCATCAAAGAGACCCATATGTTTGATAATTCATCAAATGAGCTCTTTTTGTTATATCTTATTGTATAACCTTGTAAAATTATGAGTAAAATTTATAACTAATATAAGTTTGCAAATAGTCAGTTCTAATTTAATAAAATAGATTAAATTATAGTTTATTTATATGCACAAATATTGAGAAAAGAGTTTATCTGAATAATTATCAAACCATAAAGGCCTCTTTAATGAAATTGAAACCATATGCCTTTCCGAAAACCCACTGATACCACAAGAAAATGTAATGTAAGTAATCCAAAACATTGACCTACATATTTTCAAGACAGACAAGCCATATGATCAAGCTTATAGTAACATTTTCAACACAGTTCCCTTTTTAGTTGGAAATTTATAAACTTTCACTAATGTACCGTATCACTACCTCAAACTTTTTACAGGATGAAGTCCATGAAGTTCTAATAGGAACCATAAGGCATACAAAATAGTTTAGGGCTTGTGCCAAGTTATGGATTTGGTGCACTACCAATGTCACCACTAAGATGGAATTGATGAACTCTTTGGTTGTTGTAATAAGCCTTTATCTATTGCTAACATATTCTTTCACTCATATTATCCATATAGACTACATTACCCAATTTGTACTTTTTATGCATGATAGGAAATTTGATCCTTGGTGTTGTTGTATAGCAATTACAAGTTGTAATCTTATAGGTAACAGTCTATAACATTCAATGAGAAAATAAAGAAATGCACAAAGAAGGAAAAATTAGACTTTTGTTCACTAGAAGTTGACTCAGAATTTATCACTACTATATTTGCACTAGTGTATATACCTTCAGGTGCCTTTGATGAGCAATGATTCTTTTACCTCACAAAAATCTATAACACGAGTAGCATATGTTGCTCAAGCATCAGGATGCTTTTATATTAGTCAACATTTGTGTGTGAAAACTTCAGAATCTGGCAGAGTGTAACTAGAATAATGCCAAGATGCATGTAAAGTTAGTAAAATTTTACCACGTAATATCTTAGTGATAAATAGTAGAAGTTCACCATAATTAATTCACAACAATATAAACAAAGAGAATAACTAAACATAACAACTCAAATGCACAAGCTCAAGAAAAGATCACATATGAAGGACTACAAATATAAAAGGTCGTACATAAGAATCAACTGAGAAAGTAGATTGGAAGATTTGTACTATTTCATTATTATACAGTATCGTTCATATCATCCCATTCCTTACGATTGCAATTAACTACCTATGGTTCCTTGAGTATAATTCAAGGCAACAAACTAGAGGCTAATCCAAAATGTAAAACATTTTAGCATAACAATTATCACCAAATTGAATGTAACATCCCGTTTCCGTATAACGGGTTGAATTATAGAAATAGGTACACAAGAGATTAATGGGAGAAATTAGGAAAACACATCTCATGCTCATGCATTTGTGAACAATGATTTTTGTACGTGAAAAATATTTGTACATGCATCCATGACATTTTCTCGGTCTAATTGTGAATAAATGGGAATTTTGCAAAATAGGGCTTGTGTGTGTAAAAATTGAATTAGAGGGGATCATTAGGGTTTTCTAATTTTTAGAGAATTATAGAAATTTTCTGGGAATTTTTCGGAGTCAATTTTGGATCCGGAAAACTGTCAAAAGATAGAATAGAAGTTTACCGGTAGTGAAAATAACTGTCCAATGGCACTGAAAACTTAGACATATGAAATTAAGAATTTTTTAATTGAGCCATTGGAATTTTGGAGAGAAATTGGAATTGAATTGTGGAAGAAAATTTAGTAAATCAATGAGAGTGTGACATGTGGCAAGTGACACATGTCACTTGCCTACATGTCCACCTAATTAAGTCACTAATAAAATCATCCCCTTTCTTAGTCTTTCACGACACTTCTAGCATGCCTTCTTTTTGTTAAGTGATAAGTGTGTGTTTTGCATGAAATTCTTCATCATCCGAAGGTGCCTTTCTCCTTGCTCTTCTTTGGAATTTTGATCATTTCTTCTCCACTTTTCCACTCTTCTACACCTTGTTCTCTCTTCTTTAATTCACCATACATCCTAACCAAACCCTCACCCCATCAAGATGGTGATGCCGTGTATGTTTTGGGAGGAAAGTTAGAGAAATTTGTGAAGATTGAAAGATTGAAGAAGTGAGTAGCTAATTGGTAAGAATTGTATCTTTTTATGTTCTTAATTGATAGCTACATGCATAAAT
>JAOTJB010030881.1:0-10418 GCA_027123815.1 Erythroxylum minutifolium
ATAAATTAGATATCTAAAATGACAATCTTTAACGTAAATAGCAAGAAAAGAAAATTTAAGTGACCAAAATCAATCTTATTTATAGAATTGTAGGTTAGGAAATATTAATGGAACCATAATCATAAAGTTATATAAAGAAATGTATTAGGATACTTTTCATTATTAATCATGTAAAACTTGTGAATCCTTTTTAATATGTAAGATGATCAAGTGGAAAGAGATTATGTGTTAATAAGTTACTAGAATTAGTATATTCAGATCTATGTGGTTATATATTTACTCACACTAGAGGTGGGTACTCATTTTATTTGATTCATAATTGATCAATTTAAAAATGATTATGTTCATTTATTGAAACCAAAGTTTGAATTATTTAAAAGGTTTAAAGAATTTAGGCTTAAGATTGAGAAACAAACTAGTAAAATTATTAAGACATTTAGGTCCAATCAAGGTGGTGAGTATTTATACATAAGTTTCTTTATTACTTAAAAGATAATGAGATTCTCTCATAATAGACTCCACCTAGAACTCTACAATTCAATTGAGTATTTAAGAGGAGAACTCATGTTTTATTAGATATGGTACATTCCATGATGATTCATTCATAACTTCTTATCTCCTTTTGGAAATATGTCATTAAACCAATTATGTACCTTCTAAATAGAGTTCTATTTAAAATTTTTAACAAGACACTATATGAGATATAGATTGGTAGTAGGTTAACGTTGAATATTTAAAGATTTGGGGATGAGATGTTTATTTGGAGTATGTAAATTTGATAAAATTTAAGGTAAATTAGATAAGTGCCAATTTGAGGAGTGTCTGAAAGAGAGTATCAAATATCAATTTTACCATCCCTTTAAGCAAAAGGTGTTTATCTCAAGACATGATACATTCCAAAAAGAGAATTTATTTCTAAAGAAAGTAGTAGGACTAAGATAAAGCTTAAATAAGTTCAAAAAACACAAATCCATATCTAGACGGAATAAGAACTTCAAGTGGATATATATAATGTATAACCAAAGGAAGAGACATATATTCTGTGATGCATTAGTAAGATACATAGTTCCCCATTTAATTTCATCTTGAAAAGGAAAAGATGATGTTTACTAATAGACAATGATCCTACTACTTTTAAAGAATAAACGTTTGGCATTGAATTTTTAAAATGACATGTATCCATAAGATCTGAAATATGCACTAATTAAGTATGAACTTTAGTGGATGAATATAACGGAATTTCACATATAGGAAGTAAGTAGACTTTTAAGAGAAAAACAAATATGGATGATAATGTACACATGTACAAAGCAAGGTTAATGGTCAAAGGTTACAAAAAATATAATAAGTTGATTTTGATAAAATATTTTTGCCAGTAGCAATGCTTAAGTTCATAAGAATTTTATTGACTATAGTGGTCTATCATGATTATGAAATTTTACAAATAGATGTCAAGACAATATTTCCTAATCAAGTATACAAATTACAAAAGTCTATTTATAGGCTAAGGCAACATCACGAATTTGGAACATATTTTAATAAGATAATTAAAGAGTTTGATTTTGTAAAGAATCTGGATGAATCTTGTGTCTATAATAAGGTTTTTAGGGGTACAATCATCAGTTAAGTGATATAAATACATGATATATTGCTAATTGGAAATGACATATTGATGCTTCCATCTATAAAGATTTAGTTGTCTAAGAAATTTTTTTTGAAAGATATAAGAGAGTTCCTTTTATTCCAAACATAAAGATATTTGTGAGTTTTCAATCTAATTATAATGATAACATATCACAGTTAAGGTATATATTTGCTCTAAATGATCGAGTAATAAGTTAAAAATAGTTCCAAACAATCAACCATTACTAGTTCTATGATTGAGGTAAAGTATATCTCATTGTATGAGGTGAAAAATGAATTTATTTAGATCAAGTAGTTTATCATTAAACTTGGCGTTTTTGCTAGTATTGTTGAGTTGATAGTATTGTATTATAAAAACAACGATGATTTTGTATAGATATAATAGAATCAAGGTCTCATCAATGGTTGTTAAAACATTGAATGTAATCCATAATCGTTTCTTTTGATGTTTGTGAGTAGTGTCTAATGATCTCATTTCATTAGGAACAACATAACTTAGGTTACATAACCCGAACGTGTGAGGTTACTACTTATATTGATCATTTTCCACACCATAATACGGCTGCCAAATTAAATCTAAAGATCATATCCTAGGTTATTCGATAGTTAGGTTTAATTAATGATCATATCTTGATTAAACAAAACCTAAGGAAAAACTGGGATTAGTAGAGCATTCTATTAGTCTCAGATCAATAGTTCGAAGAGAGTTATAAAGACATTAGGATGATGAAATATGCTTGATCGTGTTTAGGCTGAGATTGAACCTAGAACCGATACTTACGTATATTCAACAATTTAAACATTTTCGATCGCTTGTTTTAATTTATTTTCAATAGTTTGCTTTTATTTTATTTTATAAATTGTTAAAAATCTAAAAACCTCCTTTTATATTTTCCTTGCATTAATTAATTTCGTTACAGAAATTAACCGAATATTCCCTGTGGATTTGATCCTGACTCACCATAACTACAAATTTTAGTGTTCGGAGTCAAGTAAACTTTACAGTGCACTCAACACGCGCTGTCAAATTTTGGCGTCATTGCCAGGGAGTGTCCTAGTTTAATTTTCGTATTTATTTTAGTTAGTGTTTTTTGAATATAATTTTTATTTTTTATTATTTGTTAACTTTGAAAAGTTTGTGAGTGTTGGTATGGTAGTGACCAGATTTACTCATAGAGAAAACAAGCAACTTGATCTGGAAATCAAGAGAACACTACGGAGGTCAATAAGAGAAGAAAGAACATCTTCACTAGTAGACCCAAAACCTGAATGTGAAGCAACTATGGCAAATCTGAGAACATTGAGGGAATTGATTGCAATCCCTGTGCATTACATTTCCTAATTTTGCTGAACATGTTACCTTTGAGTTAAAATTTGGATTAATTCATTTATTACGCAATTTTCATGGTCTTGTAGGTGAGGATGCACACAAGCATCTCAGGGAGCTCAATGTGGTTTGTTTAAGTATGAAGCCTCCTGAGGTGACGGACGAGCAAATCATGTTGAGAGCCTTCCTGTTCTCACTCAAAGATGCAGCAAAAGATTGGATGTTTGATTTACCAGCAGGAAGCATAAATACTTGGTTGGAAATGAAGAGATTGTTCTTAGAGAAATATTTTTCAGCCTTAAAAATGACAAGTATTCGGAAGGAAATATGTGACATCAAGCAACATAATGGAGAATCTCTTTACGAGTATTAAGAGAGGTTCAAGACATTATGTACTAGTTTTCTGCACCACAACATACCGGAGCAACTTCTCATCCAATATTTCTATAAAAGACTGTTAACGATAGAGAGGAGTTTGGTTGATGCAGCGAGAGGTGGGAACCTTTGCGACAAGACTCCCCTTGAGGCCAGGATCCTACTTGAGCGGATGGCTACTAACACACAACAATTTGACACTTGCAATCATGTTCGACGAGTAAACAAGGTAACCACTTCATTTATTAAACATCGTTTATATGAACTAACATCTTTTGTCAGACAGATTATAGTTAGACAAGCACAAGTGAAAGTATGCGAATTATGCTCAAACACGAGCCATCCAACTAAGAAGTTCTAGACATTACAAGAGGGAAGTATGGAGTATGTGAATGTCATAGGGGGAACTTCATAAATCAATATAACCCATACTCGTAGACATATAACCCAAGTTGGAGGGATCACCCCAACTTGAGTTATAGAGGGAACAGACGGTAAAATCACTTCCAAAATTGGCCACAAGGAGCATAGGAAGCTTCTTCTTCCAGTTTATGTACATCTTTAGAAGAACTTATTAAGAATCTTGCTGCTAACAATCTGCAATTTCAACAGGATATGTAGCAATTTCAATAGGATATGCAGCAATTACAATAAAGTATGCAGCAACAGTTGCAACAGAGTTTACAACAAATCTGGCATGAGACAAAAGCAAGCCAACACAATATGGAACACCAAATGGATCAGATGATAGTGAGTCTCAATCGTCTAGAATTGCAAAGTGGAGGAAAATTGCCACCTCAACCTAAGGTGAATCCAAAGAATGTCAGTGCCATAACCCTAAGGAGCAGAAACAAGATTGAGGGTCTAAAAAAAACTTCACCAAATATTGCTACCGAGGAAGAGATTGAAAAGGAGTTGGAAAAGGAAGAAAATTCATTATCGAGTACAAAGGTAAATTTTGAAAGTCCCAATATTATTAAGACTAATCCTCCACCTTTTTCTAGCAGATTAAACAAGGAGGAGAAGGATAAAAAGATATTGGAGACTTTTCAAAAAGTGGAAGTCAATATACCATTGCTCGAGGCCATCAAGCAAGTACCAAGGTACGTCAAATTCTTGAAAGAACTCTGTACACATAAGAGGAAACTGAGGGGTGATGAGAAAGTAATGATGGGTGAGAATGTGTCTGCGGTATTTAGAAAGAAGATGCCTCTAAAATGTCGAGACTAAGGTATGTTTACCATTCCTTGCAAAATTAGGAATACTGTGATCAATAGAGCTATGTTGGATTTGCATAATTATATTAATGTGATGCTTCATTTGATTTATGCTTCTTTGAATTTGGGTCCATTGAAAGAAACAAGTGTAATCATACAATTGGCTGACCTCACTACTGTTTATCTTGATGGTGTGGTTGAGGATGTTTTGGTGTAGGTGAATAAGTTAGTGTTTCCTGTATATTTCTATGTTATAGATATGAATGATGACACCTCATGTAATCCGATACCTATCTTATTAGGAAGACCATTTCTTAATACGACTCAAACTAAGATAGATGTTCATGAGGGCATCCTTACAATGGAATTTGATGGGGGAAGTGATTCATTTCAATATTTTTGATGCCATGAAACATCCTCCTGATGATCATTGTGTATTTTTTTTGTTAATGTTATTGATCCTTTGTTGTAGGGAATGTTTAAATTAAGTTACAGGGATCATTTGGAAATGGTTTTAACTGAGTAAATGGAAGTAGAATCCAACACTGATGTTGAGATGGGAGAAGAGTTTATGGAAATGAAAACCTCCTTAGACTCATTGGAAAGCTCTCCAAAAAGGTATGATTTGGCTTATATACAGCTACCTGAAGCTCACCAGAAGTTGTTACCTTCTAATGTGCAGGCACCAGAAATGGAATTGAAGCCACTCCTTACAGATCTGAAGTATACCTACTTGGGAGATAAGCAGACTCTCCCAATTATTATTTCGGTGGAGTTAACTTCAAATCAAAAAGAGAGGCTGGTTCGAATGCTGAGAGAGTATAAGAAGGCCATTAGGTGGACTATCGCAGATATCCAAGGGATAAGCCCTTCCATATGCATGCATCGCATTTTGTTGGAGAAGGATACAAAATCCATAGGGCAAGCTCAGCGTAGGCTGAATCCTCCAATGATGGAATTTGTGAAGAAGGAGGTGTTGAAGCTTTTCGATACTGGGGTGATCTATCTGATCTCTAATAGTAAGTGGGTAAGTCCTATCTAGGTGGTTCTAAAGAAATCTGGAATCACCGTTGTGACAAACCAGGAAGGTGAGTTGGTTCCCAGCCGAGTGCAAACTGGGTGGCGAGTATCTATTGATTATAGAAAGTTAAATTGTGTTACTCGTAAAGACCACTTTTCCCTTCCTTTTATTGATCAGATGCTTGAGAGATTGGTTGGTTATGACTATTATTGCTTTTTAGATGGTTTTTTAGGTTATTTTCAAATCTCGATTGCATCAGAAGATCAAGAGAAGACCACATTTACATGCCCATTCAATATGTTTGTTTACTGAAGGATTCCATTGGTATTATGTAACGTACCCGCCACGTTCCAAAGATGCATGGTAAGCATGTTTTTTCGAATATGTTAAGAAGATTATTGAGGTATTCATGGATGATTTTAGTATGTATAGATCTTCTTTTGATGAATGCTTGAGAATCTTGCCATTATCTTGGAATAATGTATAGAAACTAACCTTGTGTTGAACTAGGAAAAATGTCATTTTATAGTGGATCAAGGTATAGTTTTAGGCCATGTGATATCTGCTAGGGGTATTGAAGTGGATAAGTCTAAAGTTGATCTTATTTCTTCTTTACCTTACCCCTTTAATGTGAGGGAAGTACGTTCTTTTCTTGGGCATTTTAGTTTTTATCAAAGGTTCATTAAGGACTTTCCGAAGATAGCCACACCACTATGCAAGCTTCTACAACAAGATGTCTCCTTTGAGTTCGACAAGAAGTGTAAGGAAGCATTCAACAAACTTAAGGAGCTTTTGACATCCATACTGGTGATTCAACTGCCAAATTGGAACCTCCCCTTTGAAATCATGTGTGATGCGAGCGATTATGCAATAGAGGCAGTTCTGGGACAAAGAGTGGGAAGAGCTTTACATGCCATCTACTATGCTTGAAAGACTCCAAACCTAGCTCAATTGAATTATTCCACTATTGAAAAAGAATTGTTATATATGGTTTTGCTTTGGAAAATTTTCAATCTTATTTGTTTTTTGCTAAAGTGATTGTTTATTCTGACCTTGCAACTTTACAATACTTGCTCACAAAGAAAGAAGCAAAACTGAGGCTATTCAAATGGATTCTCCTTCCTCATTAATTCGACTTGGAGATCAGAGACAAGAAGGGGGCAAAAAACATGATGGCGGACCATCTTAGTCGTTTGAAAAAGGAAGAAGATGATATCCCTCAACGAGAAACCTTTCTGAATGAGCAATTATTTTCTGCCGATGCGACACCACCATGTTATATAGACATTGTCAATTTTTTTGTTACTAACAAATTACCTGTTGGTTTGTCAAAGGCTCAAAGGGATAAGCTACGAAGTGAAGCGAAGCATTATGTGTAAGATGACCCATATCTTTAGAGGCACTGCGTAGATCAAGTTATCAAAAGGTGTGTACCGAAAAATGAAACATCCTCAATCTTAGCCTTTTGATATTAGTATATGTGCGGAGGACATTATGGAGTGAAAAGAACAATTCGTAAAGTTTTGAAGAGCGGCTTCTACTAGCCAACGTTGTTCAAAGATGCATATAGCTTCTACAAATCCTGTGATAGATGCCAACGGTCAGGTAACCTGTCCTGTAAGGATCAATTGCCACAAACTCCTTTACTTTTCTGGGAAATTTTGACGTTTAGGGTATTGATTTTATTGGACCGTTCCCTCCATCTTTTGACTTTACTTATATATTGCTTGGAGTAGATTATGTTTCTAAATGAGTAGAAGCCAAAGCCACCAAGACTAACGATGCAAAGGTTATTGCAGATTTTGTTAAGGCTAATATTCTTTCTAGGTTCGGGATACCGAAAGCCATCATTAACGACAGAGTAAACCAATTCTATAATAGGGTGATGGAAGCAATGTTCAGAAAATATCACATTAGGCACAAAGTTTCTACTGCTTACCATCCCCAAATTAATGGGCAAGCTAAAGTCTCAAATCGAGAAATTAAGTTAATCCTAGAGAAACCATGTAGCCCAATAGGAAGGATTGAAGTGTAAGACTGGAAGATGCACTATAGGCTTACAAGACGACTTACAAAACACTAATTAGGATGTCATTGTATAGGCTAGTGTTTGGGAAGCCATGTCATCTTCTAGTGGAATCAGAACATAAGGCATATTGGGCTATCAAAAGATGTAATATGAACTTAGATGATGCAAGAGTGCATAGAAAGTTGCAGCTTTAAGAGTTGGAAGAGATGAGGAATGAGTCATATCAAAATGCAGTGATATAAAAAGAGAGGAAGAAAGTTTTTCATGATAAGATGATTTCGAGGAAAAGCTTATTAGTTGACCAGAAAGTGTTACTATATCATTCTAAACTCGAACTCTTTCCAGGTAAGTTATGTTCCCATTGGGTTGGTCTGTTTGTTATCACTCATGTCTTTCTTTCTGGTGCGGTAGAGATATGGAGCCTCAAAATTGATAAGACATTCAACGTGGATGGTCATCGCTTAAAGCCATATTATGAGGGCTTCTAAACGGGGGATTTTGAGGTGTTGATGCTAAAGGATGTAACTGGTGTCACTTGATACACGCAACTGGAGGTCAAGCCAACGATGTTAAACAAAGGTGTTGCTTGGGAGGCAACCCAAGGGGAGTTAATTTCTGTCTTTTACATTTTCATATTTGCTATTTTTATTAACTGCTTCATTTCTTGCATTTGATTTTACATTGAGGACAATGTAAATTTTAAGTGTGGGGGTGGGCTATATTACTTTTTAAGCATATTTTTTAGCATAATTGTAGCTTATGTGACTTCATAAGCAGTTTTCAAAATTAAATGAACAAAATAAAAAATTTTCTTGTTTTCTATTGCTTTTAAGATTATTTAGTCATAATTAGAGTGTAAATTGAATAGTAAAATCCATAGCAAAATTTAGCATGTACTTTTGCTCTTGTGATTTTTTAATATGCATTATTCTTATAAGAGTGGTGACTATTGGTAGACAAAAACCAGTGAGGTTTTGAGCCATATTAAACTGACACATCTATCTTAGTCTCACTGTTTTGTTTGTTAAATGTGACCTTTGTGACATTTACATCCTTACTTTGTGTTGATTTTCTATTCGAGATCACATTTTTATCACATGCATTTTTATGAAAATGATTAAGGATTCTTTGTTGATTACGAGCTACATTAGCCAAATAGCCTACCCAACTAGTTGAATTGGTAAAGTCATTAGGTAGGTTGAGAGATCGTTCAATCGATTCCCATTAATTCAATTAAGGACAAATAGTTACACCTTGAGAGAGGATAATTAGTACATTCAGAAATCTAAGGTGAGACACAATTCAATCAATAAAATAGGAGGGAGACAAAATAAGGAAAAAGTAATCTTTAGCATTTAGATTCTTAAATTCAGATTTTCTGCAATTGCGGTATTATCCATTATTTATATTAGTCTTTTAATTTTAATTTAATTTTTTAGATTATTTGCATTTAACAATTTTGTTTCTTAAACAAAGTTATGTCTAAATTAAGTAGTGTCTAGGCACCAATCCTTGTGGGATCGATATCTGCTCTTTTTAACTACAAGTCACAACCCGTTCACTTGCAATTTTTGAGCGTAAAACAAGTAGATAGGTTTTACCATCAGCAAGTTTTTGGCGCCATTACCGGAGATTGATTGTTGAGCATCGTGTCTAATTTATATTACTTTGATTTAAGAGTTTTTGATACTTTTCCTTATGTATTTGCAGGTGCATGAACACAAGGAGCACACGAAGGACGAAAGAAGCTATTAAATACGAATTCCTCGACATTAAGAAGCACAAAAGAGAAATAAGAAGGGCAAAGCGTCTAAATTTTTCAATTCAAGATATGGCTGAAGAAGGAGAGTAAGGAGGACCAGAGCGAATATTAGTGGATTTCATGAGGCCAGGGTTTAGTCCTTAAGGAGTAGCGAGACCGGTAGTCCAAGTAAATAATTTTGAGAAAAAGCCAGCGCTACTCAACATTCTCTAAAACAGTGTGCTGTTCTATGGGCTATCCAACGAGGATCCGAATGCCCACATTGCAGACTTTTTAGAGATCTGTGACACATTCAGATTCAACAGAATGTCTGACGATGCAGTGAAGTTGTGACTATTTTCATTCACGTTGAAGGATCAGGCTAAAGCATGGTATAATTCTTTGAATCCAGGCTAGATCACGACTTAGGAGCAGCTCACCCAAGCATTCCTCGCCAAATATTTTCTGTTAACGAAGACGACGAGGATTATCAAAGAGATAACAAATTTTTAGCAGAGCAATGGAGAATCTCTCTACGAAGCTTGGGAGAGATTTAAAGAATTTCAAAGAAGTTATCCCCATCATAACCTCCCGAAGGAATTTCTACTTCAAACATTTTATAATGTAGTGAATCCAAGCACAAGGGGCATAATTGATGCAGCAGCCGAAGGTTCACTGATGAGGAAGAAGGTGGAAGTAACTTATGATTTATTGGAGGAGTTGGCAGGTAACAGTTGCATGTGGTCGAGCAAGAGGAGTAGACAAGGACAGAAGGAACAAAAAAGTATGATACCTATTGTCTCAGTTACTGCCTTGCAGGCTCAAATCACGACTTTAACTAAGCAGCTAAACAACATGCAAGGAGCGTCCACCTCAGCAGTTAAGGAAATGCAAGAACAATATGAGTTGTGTGGGGAAAACAACCACAGCTTAGCGGAATGTTTTCTATTGGGAGCTAGCAGGACCAAACAGATAAGCTATCTAGGCCAGACGTAGCGAGGTAATAACCTATATTTGAACACATATAATCTGGGTTGGAAAAACTACCTAAACTTTTCTTGAAG